>CM076576.1:613689674-613855177 GCA_034641835.2 Pinus albicaulis
ACCCAATCCTCAGAATGATAAAGCACTTCACTCTTCGGAACTACTTCAGACTTCGCGCTTTAGGGGGCAATCTGTTACACTAAAATTTGTCACCATGACGTTTAGCTGTCTATATGGATTCATCATTACCTATATTATGCTCCCTTAGAGGTCCAAAACCATAAAGTTCCTAAACCAAGTATTGGAATTGGAGAAAAGCTCATTAAAACCTTAAAAAGCCTAACTCCACACTTTTCCTACTCATTTCCTGCGGTACTGTAGTTTCTTGCTGTATAACCTGTAGCACATCCCACACATTTTGCTCTTTAAAACTGTGGACCCCCGTCAAAGATAAAATAAAAAGAAAAGTAAGTTCTAGAAACTCAGCTAGTCGAATATTCTCCCAGCTGGAGGCTTCTAGAAGCGTAATCAGGTCGAGCTTTGCCCCTTCATTCATGAACCTATATCCCTTCATTAATGGAGATTATCCCTTGGTATTTGGAGCTAAAATCCCTTTATGAGAGGACTTTATCCCCCTATTTATGGAACATAAACCTCCTTCATTCTCCTATAAATTGAACTCATGTTTCAGTCTCAAGGGTAGACTGTAGATGGTAGACTATAGCTTGCATTAGAAAATTGCTGAAGAAATTCCCAAGAGAGCATACTCTCTATACTTGGCATCATTGGTATGAGAACGATCACATACTCATATCCATAGTTTTATGCTAGTTCAAAGAGAAGGCTTGTCAAACATAAGGAAAACGTCTATTTAGGACCCCAGAAGAACCTGTATGACATCAAGGCGAGAAGGTTGTAAGGTTACTTCTTATTATACAGGATAATACAAATGGATTCTATTTTCTCATTAAATTGTTCATGTATCTATTGAGTAATTTAATTCTTGTATTCCTTGATCACTGAGATAGATTAGTTTTTTCTCAATTATTATATCTTGCAGGTGCTTTTAATCCTTTTATTGTCTTTGAATGCAGGTCTTACATGTTGAACTGACCTCTTTTGGAGTGACTAGATTAAAGATTACAACAAGCGTTGGACTTCAGGTAGGGGCATGTCCTCATTCTTTATTATTTAATAGTTTTGAATCACAAATGATCTAGAGAAAATGGTTTGCATTTGGATGTTTGTTTCTAGATATCCTTAGGATACTAGGGAGATCGATCTTGTCCGCAAGAGGGATTAATCCGCATAACAAGAATAAATCACTCTTTATCAGAGTCCATTTCAAAACAATAATTTGGGTTCTTGAAGGTAGATAGATTCATGAAGTTATTGGTGTGGCTCACACAGGTTTACACAACATTAAAGTGCACAAGCCCAAAATTGTCCCTAAGATTAGTCTCTCTAAAGCCTTTTATTGGGTTAGTTGGCTCTATATCAGGTTATTGTTAACTCATATAGGTTTTATCTTGGCCTCTATTGTATAGATTATGAGTTTCCTTCAGATTTTGTCTTTCAAAATACCAATCAATGATTCAAATTCTCCTTTCTTTCATGCTCGTAGGGTTTTGCGGCAAGGGTGCCCATTATCTACTGTCCTTTTCTTGTTTGCGGAAAAAAGGATTAAGAAAAATGTTGGCTGAGGCAAAGAGAATAGGTTAGTTTCTAAAAACTATTATTGCCCAGGCCTTATCTTACTCATTGCATTTTTGTAGATTATATATTTATTTTTGTAATGGCTCGATAAAAGCTGTAGATAAACTTCTTGAAATTCTAACCCTCTTTCGTAAAGCTACTAGAATGCTTATAAATTATAGGAAATCTTCTATTTCTTTTCATAACTTAAAAGATAGAGAGATTATCATAATAGCTACAGTAAGGAGGAGAGATTATCATTATCCTTACAAGTTAAAAACTTTAGATGAGGGTCTAAAATATATGGTATTCCATCTCAAACCTAATAGCTACAGTAAGGAGGACTGGATCATGCTTTTGGAAAAAAGGAAAAAAAATTATAAAGCTAAAGTCATAGATGGATATCTAGGGGAGGAAGACTGGTATTAGTAAAATTTTTACTTGAGAAAATTCCAGTATATTTGATGCCATTCGGTTTGATTCCAAAATGTATTTTGGAAAAGGATAGAAGAATATTCTTTAATTTTCTTTTGCAAGACCTCAAAAGGATCATGTATACTAAAAGCTTGTGTACCATGGCCGCTTATCAAAAGTATATTGCTCTAAGTTCGCTAAAGGACTTAATAAGAAGACATTACAAGCCTAGGTCAAATATTTCAATTATTTGGAGAGCGGTTTTGAACTCATTTGAAGTTATCGGCCAAGGTCTTGCACGGTGCATAAGAAATGGAAGCAGGGAGAGGATAAGTGTTTATCCTTCACTGGGAAATATCGAGTGTCGTTGTTGAAAATTGTTGAAGGGCCGTTCTCTTGGACTGGTTTTTGTGTGGCAGTCCAAAAATATCAAAGTCTCAAATTTCTTGAGTAATGAGTCAGGATAAGGGATATATTTTTCTCTGAAGATATTGGAACTTACTTGACCCTCATCAATTTGTATGGACCATATCTAAATATGATTTATTTTTGGGACAATTTTTTTGCAAAATCTATTGTGAACTTGAATTTGTTGAAAATTGGCGGGGACATAAATTTTTCCCTTGGTGCTTCAGAGTTATAGGGTCCAAGGGCCATACCAGATCCACTAGATGATAACTTCACTCACAAGCTTGTAAATTATAAACTAATGGATATTAAACCTATTAATGTCAAAGCGACTTGGAGAAATTTTCAAGTTAGATAAGAGCGTATTGCAAAAAGACAATATTGTTTGTTGATTTTTTACGCTATTGTAGATCGTTTTAATTTGATCAGAAAATGGGTTGGAAATGGGGGAGTCTGATGACTCTCTGATTCTCCTAGAAGTCAAAGAGCCCGAAGATAAACCTATTAGCCCCTTGAAAATGAATTCTTCATGGTTAAAATATGAAGATTCGCTTCCTTAGTAAAATAATAACAGAAAAATTTTGATCCTTAGGTGGGTGTTTATATAGCTAGTTAGTTTGAGGAAAATATTAAGCTTATAAAAGCCATCATCAAGGACTAGGCCTTCAAGAAGAGGAAAGTTGAGGATCAAGATCTTAAAGAGGTGGAGAGGGATATTATGCATTTCTCAAATGTTCAAGGGGAATCTTTTGTTGACGTTGAGTCAAGGGAGTCCCTGATATGCTTGGAATCTAAAAAGAAGATCCCTCTTGGTAGCAATGGAAGTAGCTTGGAGAATTAATAGTAGGGCTACATGGATAGAATGCGTGGATGAAAGAATAAAATTATTTTAGGCGTTTTCCAAGGGTTAAAAAATGTGTAATATTATTTGCAATCTTGTGGATATGGATGGAAGAAAAATCCCAAGTTTTAAATATTTGACACCTTTAGGGAAGAACCATTTCCAAGGCCTTATCAAAGAAGAAGAAGGGATTTCCACTGAAGAAATCATTTGAGTGGCTCAATCCTTCCCTAGTTTCGTTGAGGAGGGGGAAAACATGAACATCATGGAGGAATTCTCAAAGGAAGAACTCAAATATGTCCTTCATTATTTTCAAATACACAAAAGCCTGGGTTCGAACAGATGGTCAATGGAATTTTTTTTTTTTGGGTCTCTATTATATTATTGGGAATGATTTATTAAGAATTGTTGAGGAATCAAGGATAGAGGGAAGAATTCTTCCAACCATCAATTCTACCTTCATTTCACTCATTCTAGACAATATGACAATATGATAAACACCATTTAATCTTCCTACTAGGCATATTATGGCTAAAAATGTGAATTAATGTGATAAAAGGAGAGTTTTAAGGGTTGGAGGATATCACAATGAAATTCAAAATATACTTATTAATGGGACCCATCATCTTTCATGCTCATAGGGTTTTTCAACAAGGGTTCCCATTATCTCCTCTGCTTTTCTTGTTGGTGGCAAAAGGATTTAGCAGAATGTTGGCTGAGGCAAAGAGAAAAGGTGAGTTTCTAAGAGCTATTATTGCTCATGCCTTATCTTACTCATTTTATTTTTGTAGATGGTGTTTTTATTTTATGTAATGACTCTAGAAAAACTATAGATAAACTTCATGAAATTCTCACCCTCTTTGCGAAAGCTACTAGAATGCTTATAAATGGTAGGAAATCCTCTATTTATTTTCATAACTTAGAGGATAAAGAGATTAGAATATGAGAGGAACATTTCCTTATGAGTTAAAAACTTTAGATGAGGGTCTGAAATATCCAAGATTCCATCTTAAACCTAATAGATAGAGTAAGGAGGACTGAATCTTGATTTTGGAAAAAATGGAGAAAAGGTTAAAAAGCTAGTGTCATAGATGGTTATCGAGGGTAGTTTTATCACTCCACCAGATTCCCAAGGCTGAGGAAGGAATCCCAACAGAGGTAACCACAAACCAAGCTTTTGACTTGATAGCTAGCCCTATCAAGCCGGAGAGGGCTCTCTGCAAAAGGGTCATAACGAGGAGGGATGGAGAAATTAGGTTTTTAGGCTAGATATAGAGTGAAAGGGGTTGTTTTGATTTGGTTTTGGTTGGGTAAATCAACGGATAATGAAATTAGGTCAAGGAAAGCTAGGTCAGGGCTACGGAGTTAGGGTTGCAGGGATGAATGGGGCAAGGTAGGTATAATGCCAGTCACTTCAAGATAATGGTTATGGAATGGTTTAGAAAATGTAAGGAGGCTGAGGGAAACATAAGAGATGTATTTCTCTCAGAAAGAAGATATGAAACAAAATATGATCAGTTACCCAAAACAAAGCATGTGCAAACATGTAGTCTGAATTTCAAACTTGTAAAAGATCATAACATAGACATGAATGTGATATGAAAAATACATTAAAACATATGTGACTAAAGAAAAAACTATGAAAGCCAATCAATACCACATGTATCCCATAAATGTAGCTACAACTCCTCTTCATTAGCTTGGCCAAAACTGAGTACAAGTTCCCTTGAGCAAATAGCAAAATAAAATTGATTCCAACCCTTGACTCCTGTGAAAAAATGAGCCAAATAGACATGAAAACTGCCTCCACTCATACTCATGAGTTGAATCCATGAGGTGAGGGATATATTACGCAAAAATCTAAACTGATAGCTAGAGTATAGGATGAGAAAAGTGACTCATTCCTATCTCAAGTGAACTGATTCATTGCACCTCATATGCTTGATTTACCTCATGTATTTACCCTAGTAAATAGTAATAACATGATAATTACATTTATCTTAATCATTTACATAGGTAAATTCATCATTTCCCAAGGTAAAAGTCAAAACTAGAGTGAAACTCAGAAAATTTATGAAGACTGTAAAAAGCACAATTTCCTTTTAAAACGCGTAGCGTCCAGGCATAAAAGATGACCTCTGTTCAAGGCTGAATTTGAGTGCCTTCCTAGTATCCAAATATGCTCCATGATGGCTCGTTGGAAATCCCTTTGCGTATGATTTCCAAAACTACCTCTAGTTTTCAAAATGTTGCTCATTTTCCCTGTCAAAAACCTATTCTCCCAAGACTAGTAAACACGTAGCAACCAGGTAGATTTTGAGGCAGAAACATGAAATTTTGATGGACCAGTTCTCCTCCAAAAAATATGAAACATCATAGGGTTGATGTCCTCATCAATAAAAACCTGTTGGTGGTGGCCATTTATCATTTAGATGCTCCTAAAAAGAGCGTGGCATCCAAGGCGCTACACGTTTAGCAATTTTTCTGTGTGCAAAATATTCTCAAAAACACAGAAATGAACAAAATACCAAGTTTGCCAAATTTTTGTCAAAATTGTGAGGGTAATTGCTCATAAAGTGTTTGAGGCATGGAGTGACACCTCAAAAAGTATGTCCAACTTCTCTTTCTCTTCTTGCTTAGTCAAAACTTCAATCTTGGCATTGGTTCTTTTGATCTCGGCCAATGCAATTCTCTCTTTTCATGAATGAAGTTTGATTCTTGTCCTCAATAGGTCATTGTCCTTCTCTAGCAACTTCTCCAAATGTATATTGGCTCTATCAAGCCATGGTTCCTTGTTCTTGCTGATTTCTAGGGCAAGATGTTCATTTAGTGTAAGCTAGTCTGCTAGGTTAGCTTCCCTTTGTCTCTCTAGGGCTAGCGCTCTTTTCAGCCCTCTATTACTAGGTCTTTGTTTGTGAGGCTGATCCTCATCATCATCAAGTTCACCAAACTTTTCCAATGTTTCCTCAAGCAAGGCTTTAGCCTTCTCTACCTCTCTTTGTGATTTGATGCATTTCACCTCATTGATGGCATGCTTGGTCTTCACCTGCTGATTTTCTTGCTCAAGGAAGTGAATCACATACTTGGTCCTCTCAAGATTATTTTGGAGCTCATTAATCTCAGCCTCTTTACCTTTAATTGTTTCATTGGTGATTTTTCCTTCATACTCCTCATCTAAGTCAATCAACTGAAATTCTTGCTCCGTCTCATGATTGTCCTCCTCATCATGAATGACCAGCTCTATCACCTATTCGTTACCTTTATTTACCTACTGTGTTGGTGAAGAAGGCATGGCCCCTTTCACTCCAAGTGAAGAAAACACATGCCTATAGCCTCTTTGGTAAGTGTAGAGCTATAATAAGGGTCTCTTTCACCTCTAATTACCTCACATTAATATGTCAATCCGGGAGCATTTTGTTATTACAAAGAGTGACTCAATCTGAGGCTATCATTTGTCAGAGTAATGCTAGTAGTACAGTGCTTAAGAAATACAAGAGTAAACGGATGCTTGCTTATAACTAAATTACTTCAAAAGAATAAATCACACATTCAGAAAACTCAACAGCTTATCAGTCAAGGGTTCGGCAGTGATAACCCATCCCTTCGGAAACTGATGGAAAGGAAACTAGAGCATAGACCACGAGCCTGGGAGCTAGACAGTGACTGCCAATGCTCACTACAGCCTTAGATCATCTCTCACGCCAAAACAACAAATGCGATTAAATGGAACAACAAATAAAGAATTGAACAACAATTCTGGAATAGAACAACAAATCTAAAATGGAACAGCAATTGAATAACTAAGTCCCGCGAGTTGTAACCAAGCTTAATCTATTAATTCAAATGCACTCTTCGCAATCAAATAACATTATTTCACTCTTAAGGCAAATCACGCAAAACACACTAATGGAACAGCAATAACTATTAATGAATTATGGAACAGCACTAATAAATCAGAAACGCACACAACACGCTGGAATAATAATCTGATCAACATTAATCAACAGGAATATGACTGTGCTTCCAGATAGATCTGAATCCAACGATTATGAAGAACACTACCTCAAACGAATGTATGACACGAATGTTCAATATAACAGCTCTGTAACAGAACAGTAAGAACATGCAATTAACTCTTAAAAGGAAGCATGTAATATTAACTTATAAAGCATATCAAATTACCAAATAACACTGATAGACA
Source organism: Pinus albicaulis (assembly GCA_034641835.2). Taxonomy (NCBI): domain Eukaryota; kingdom Viridiplantae; phylum Streptophyta; class Pinopsida; order Pinales; family Pinaceae; genus Pinus; species Pinus albicaulis. The sequence continues at coordinate 613,697,114 of CM076576.1, forward strand.
AACCACACAGAAATCAAGTCGTAATGGTACAAAAGCAAGTGTCCTCCGGGGCCGGGCCCTTAGCCTCCAAGGATACACCGCTTTAAGTTAATCCAGACGCAGAGATGAAATAATCACCAAGCTTTTATTAATGCATCGGTCAAGAATACAATGAACCAGTTCTCAACGAGACTTAATAATCGGAGCTGATGTTTCACAGAAAATTACATAAAAGCGTATCCTTCCTATCTTAAGCTAACAGTGTTGTCCCTTTATATAAAGGCGACGACGGAGATGTCCAAGTAACAAGATAAATAAAACAGCGATCCCTCAGGATCGAAGATCCTGAGGGATTCGCCAAACTGTTAATTCTTCATCCTTTCCTTTCTTTTGCGCCGAGCTGGTGTCTTCTCCTTCTTTTCCGAGCCGACTTGCTTTAATCTGTTTAACCTTGTTTGCATTCGGTTCACCTTCAGAGGGACAGCAGTTATCTTGACTTTGTCTCTTCCTTTGGAGTGGTAATTCCTCGTTTTCTCCTTTTCCTGTACAGAAAATAACCATTATCAGTGGTTAAGTCTTGCATATCAATTTCCACATGTTTTGTTATAGTTCCTTATTATTTTCCAAATTCATGATGCAAAAAGGTTTACAAATTCTACTAAAAAGCCACTGAAATAATCATCAAAAGCATACCTTTTTAGTACTCCACAGTAAGTTTTTGGCAATGGATCAACCTCAGCCAAACAAGCCCATTTTGACTCAATGTCTTCATCACTGTTTGATGACTCAGAATCATGATGTGATGATGATGTAGGGTTATAAAAAGGTGAAGAAGAAGGCTCAATGTGAGGTGAATGAGGTGAATGGAGATGAACTGGTAATGATGTATGGACAATAGGCTGAGATGGAGGGATAGATGAGGGGGGATGAGATGATGAAGGTGCATTCTGGCCATGCTGACTAGGTAGGGCAGTGAAAATCTCATTGGATATGAAGGTGTCCCATGAAATGTTTAACTGATAAAGTTGATGCATGACTATCATTTTGATGAGGGATTGGTGGAAGAGACTCTTCATTTGATGATCATAATCTCTCTTTTGGGCAATAAATGACATTTTATCAATGCTTCGGAGGAGATAATAGGGTATGTGAAGCATTTTGACTCTAGTGAAGTGCATGAGGAGCCAGATATGATAGGAATAAATCCTAGAAAACCTTCCCTCATAGGTGAAGTATTTCATGTTTCTTTTCATCATGGGGACATATCTGTCAAGGAGGTGGGAGAAAGGAAAAAATGTATTTTTATCATTCTTATACCTTGGTTTAAGATATGGCTCATAATAATAATGATTGAGGTTTCCTTGTTTAAACCATCTTTCTCCTACATATTCAATCCCTATAGAAGTGGAAATAATATCAGTGGACATAGTGAAATTGACCCCGACAAGAGTGACTTATTTGTCATGGAGGTTAGAAATGAACAATCTTGTCAACATAGGATGGTACTGGATTATTTGCACTTTTTCACAAAATTCGAAACAACCTACATGATTAAAGCATGAGACAGTGAGGGGAGATGCCATCAGCTCTCTAGTAGTTTCTGGTTCATGTGTGATGACTTTCCCTCCTTTCTTATATGGCTTTTTATTCTGTCTCTCTTCCTCACTAGAACTTCTGTTCTCCTCTTCATCCATAGTCGACGTTAAAACCCTAGGGTGATGAAATGAAATGGAGGAATGTGAAGTGAAGGGGAGTGTTGAGAAATCAAGGGAATGAGAATGTGAAGGGAGCCTAGGTGAGTAACCCTAGGACTTAAGGCTACATGCATGATATTGTTTTTGGGAATGAGGATAAGGAAATGGGAGAATGTTTATAGGAATGTGAGGGAGAGAGTATAAAAGTTTAGGGATTAGTTTGCAGGGAGTGAATTAGGTTTTGATAAGTATAGGGTTTCTTACTTTAGAAACAAGTTTTAATGACTATGAATCACAATAATACATCAATGAGATGATGGCTGGGTTACTTACCTATAAATGAAGCTTTGAAGAATGAATTTGTAGAGATTTGGCATGAAATGATGGAGTGGCAGGCTGTGAGAGAGTTTTCTGGCACTTCCTGGGTGAACGCGCAGCGTCCTTTTCAAACGCATAGCGACCTCTTCAAACGTGCATCGCCAGTTGAAAATTGCTCTGAAATGCTTGACCAAACGCGTAGCGTCCTCCCCAAACGCGCAACGTCCCTCTTGAATGCGCAACAACCAAGAAATTTTTCCCAGTTACACTATAAAATTCGAATTTTATCCTTTGTTGAAGATTGCTGAATGCTGAATGAGACAAACAGACTTTGTCTTGAGGTGTTGAGGGATTTTATAGTCTAGTGGATTTTATTTATAGTTTGAATAACCCACTTTCCTTATGTTCACTTTTCATTTTTCAAACTTCGACACTGATACTCTTTGACTTTTCTAACTTTTTGTTTTGTAGGTTGATCAATTGATGGAGTTTGACTTTATTTGCTTCAGTTGGGAAAGAATGCTTGAGTTGGCAGCTTAGGGAATGAATTATTACATATAAAAAACATAAAATTACATTTGAAAATAAAAAATAAATTACATTTTTTATTTTATATCAAAATGACATTTTGATATTAAAACCATAGAAATCAAAATTACAACTTGAAAAATATAATAGTTACATAGTGATGATCTTCTGTAGAGGAAAATAGAATGTCTTTGAGTCACTCTCATATGTCTTCTGACTTTATTTGGATGGAGTAATGCATTTTGGAACTTGAAAGACAAAACCCTAATGACCTAATGAGACTGTGAAACCTGATTTCAATGACTAACTTTAACTGAGACAAGACATGGTGAAAGTAGCTTTTCATAGGTGTTAATATGCTCAAGAAGACACGAAGGTGAGTCGGAAAATGTGATCTTCTGAGGGAGAGTGAAGTTTTATTGAGGAAGGCTACCATCAGTGAAACAATTTTTAGCATGACCTAATGGAATGATATAAAAATTTCGGAGTGAGACACCTAAAATGAGAAATGAAGGAATGATATTGATCACTGATGGAAAAATGCATATTCTGACTCTAAAATTGGCCTTATTGGGGATGGAAGCTCTAAAAGAGGTGTCAAGAACCGCGAATATCTGAGTTTTGCATATCACTGCTTCTTCCATTTGGCCAATATGGTCAAAAAATAACCGAAACTAAAATGTAGGACTGACTATTTTACAACTCAATGACACAAACTGAATGAAAATGACTCAAATAAAAATCTTACTAAACTTATTGAAGGCAGTATATCATCGAGACTTAAGGGATTCAAATCCTGATGACAATCACCTACTTGCTGAATACATATGTATAATCATGTGAAGTGATCCCTCCAGTGTCACCAATCCAACAGATGGCTACTTACTGAAATTTTTCTCTCATTTTCCTCGAGTAGGTAGAAAAAACAAAAACTAGGCCACTCCAAGTTACACTGCTAACTGGTCCATGAAAACAAGAAAATACATCTTCCATGCTAACTGTAGAAAATCAATAAAAGGATCTTAAAAAATATGAAATGTTACCTTGTCTTGAGACTCAGTAAAAACACAAGCACACTCTTCATTCCGATATGAAAGAACACTTGGTTGTTGATCCATAGGAGAGCATAGGGAAGTATGACTTTCTGCTATCTAAGTGCTGGTTGGAAATTCTTGAAGCACGGGAAATTCTGAATCTATCACTTGCACATTGTCTCTCTTAGGCTCATACTCCTCAAATTCATATTCTAAATCATCTTTTAACATAAAACATTCTTCAATATTGTTAAACATGACAACCCTATCTTCTTCATGAGAGAAAACTATATCTGTTAGCAAATCTCTTTATAGTAAATATTCATCACAAATCATTTTACTCACAACAACTTCCTATATGGCTTCATCAGTCTCATGAATAGCATCATTCAAACCCAGAATTTCATTTTCAATAATGGAAGATGCTTCACTCACACATTCTTGACTGTGAGAACACTGTAAGAGCTGCAAATCTACATTCGCTTGGGTTGTAACACAATCTTTCAGAAGCTAATCTATTTCATCTTCAGAAAAAGGAGAAAATTGAGTTTTAAAGAAATTTACATTGATTTGGTTATTTTCATTTTCAAGATCGGGAATTGGCACTTCTATTTCTTGGCCCCAATCTATCTCATCTAAGGAGGGAGCTACTAATTCTTTTTGGTGATGAAAAGGGTTCTCACGCAAAGGATCAAGGATCTCTTTATCAAAGGCAGAAACTGCTGGTTCTTGTTGGGAAGAAAAATCATGAAGGGATTCTATGATTTCATCATCTAGACATTCTTCATCCCCATACAACTTTTCAAGAAACTCAATGAAATTATCAAAGATCTCACAACAACTATCAATCATCGACAAGGAAGAATTAGAGCTTTGATAATGTTGAAATAAAACTGAATGAAAGTACTTTAGAGAATATAAACTAGCAGATGGTAGATCCTCATACCATGATCTCACTTTTCCTCCAAGGTATCCATAAACATCTTCATCAAACAATCTTCAGGAAACTCAATCTTTAGTCTATGAATATGCAAATGAAATTTGACCAAATGAAAACTAGCATCTTCACCATCCTGACCCTTAAACTTTGACAGTCCTGATTGCCAATCTATACGAGGAATACGGTTCGGAAAACCAGGAATATGAGCTCGATTCATAGGAGCATACCCTCGAGCAATCAAATCCATTTTGACAATAGTGAGTTACCAAGAAGTTCTTTAGACTACTGGTTCTTGTAGAGTGGAGTCGCCATGAGAATTATGAACCATGGGATTCTTCGACATTGGAATCGCCAGGTGAATGATGCAGAGCCTTCTTGTGCCTGGTCGTTGTTCACTATCAACAATCAGATCTAATATTTTTCATTCTTTCCCAAGGAAGATTTGTCTTTTTGATCCTCGGCAACGGCACCAGTATGTTATCACTCCACTAGATTCCCAAGGTTGAGGAAAAAATCCTAACAGAGGTAACCACAAACCAAGCTTTTGACTTGATGGCTAGCCCTATTAAGTCGGAGAGGGCTTTCTCCAAAAGGGTCACGGCCAGGAGGGCTGTAGAAATTACGTTTTTAGGCTAGATATAGTGTGCGAGGGGTTGTTTTGATTTGGTTTTGGTTGGGTAAATCAATAGATAATGAAAGTAGGTCAAGGAAAGCTAGGTCAGGGCTATAGAGTTAGGGTTGCAGGGATGAATGGGGCAAGGTAGGTATAATCCCAATCACTTGAAGATAATAGTTGTGGAATGGTTTAGAAAATGTAAGGAGGCTGAGGGAAGCATAAGAGATTTATTTCTCTCAGACAAAATATATGAAACAAAATATGATCAATCATCCAAAAAAAAGCATGTGCAAGCATGTATTATGAATTTCAAACTTGTAAAAGATCATAACATATACATGAAGGTGACATGAAAAATACATTCAAACATATGTGACTAAAGAAAAAACTATGAAATACATTAAATACCACAGGTATCCCATAAATTTAGTTGCAACTCCTCTTTATTAGCTTGGCCAAAACTGAGTACAAGTTCCCTTGATCAACTAGAAAAATCAAAATGATTCCAACCCTTGAATCCTGTGATGAACTAAGCTAAATAGACATGAAAACCACCTCCACTCATCCATAGCAGTCGAATCCATGAGGTAAGGGAGATATTACACAAAAATCTAAACTGATAGCTTGAGTATAGGATGAGAAAAGTGACTCGTTCCTATCTCAAGTGAACTGATTCATTACACCTCATATGCGTGATTTACCTCATGTATTTACCCTAGTAAATACTAATAACATGATAAGTACATTCATGTTGATCATTTACATAGGTAAATTCATCATTTCCCAAGGTAAAAGTCAAAACTGGAGTGAAACTTAGAAAATTTCTAAAGACTGTAAAAAACACAATTTCCTTGTAAAACGCGCAGCGTCCAGGCAGAAAAAATGACCTATGTTCAAGGCTGAATTTGAGTTCCTTCCCGGTATCCAAATCTACTCCACGATGTCATGTTGGAAAGCTCTTTGATTCTGATTTCCAGAACTACCTCCAATTTTCAAAATGGTGTTCATTTTCCCTGTCAAAACCCTCTTCTCCCAAGACTATTAAACGTGCAGCAACCAAGCATATTTTGAGGCAGAAACATGAAATTTTGATGGTTTTTTGAATTTTTGATGGACCAGTTCTGCTCCAAAAACTCTGAAACTTCATAGGGTTGATTTCCTCATCAATACAAACCTACTGGTGGTGGCCATTTTTCATTTAGATGCTCAAAAAAATAGCGTAGCATCCAAGGCGCTACACGTTTAGCAAATTTTCTGTGTGCAAAATATTCTCAAAACCAAAGATATGAACGAAATGATAAGTTTGCCAAAAGTTTGTCAAAATTGTGAGTGTATTTTCTCATCAAGTGTTTGAGCCATGGAGTGACACCTCAGCAAGTATGTCTAACTTCTCTTTCTCTTCTTGCTTGGTCAAAACTTCAATCTTGGTATTGGCTCTTTCAAGCTTGGCCAATGCAATTCTCTCTTTCCGGGAATGAAGTTTGATTCTTGTCCTCAACAAGTCATTGTCCTTGTTGGCCTTCTCTAGAAACTTCTCCAAATGTAGATTGGCTCTATCAAGCCATGGTTCCCTATTCTTGCTGATTTCTAGGGCAAGTTGTTCATTTAGTGTAAGTTGGTCTGTTAGGTCAGCTTCCGTTTGCCTCTCTAGGGCTAGAGATATTTTCAGCACTCTAGCCCTATGTGTCTATATTTTATACTGATCCTCATCATCATCAAGTTCACCAAACTTTTCCAATGTTTCCTCAAGCAAGGCTTTAGCCTTATCTACCTCTCTTTGTGCTTTGATGCATTTCACCTCATTTATGGCCTGCTTGGTCTTCAGCTGCAGATTTTCTTGCTCAAGGAAGTGAATCACATACTTTTCCCTCTCAAGATTATTTTGGATCTCATTAATCTCAGCCTCTTTACCTTTAATTGTTTCATTGGTGATTTTTCCTTCATCCTCCTCACCTAGGTCAATCAGTTGAAATTCTTGTTCTATCTCATGATTGTCCTCCTCATCATGAATGACTGCCTCTATCACCTGTTCCTTACCTTTATTTACCTACTGTGTTGATGAAGAAGGCATGCCCCCTTTCACTCCAAGTGAAGCAAACGCATGCCTATAGCCTCTCTGGTAAGTTTTGGGAAATGGCTCAACCTCAGCCAAACTAGCCCATTTTGCCTCAATGTCTTCATCACTGCTTGATGACTCAGAATCATGATGTGATGATATGTAGGGTTATAAAATGGTGAAGAAGAAGGCTCAATTTGAGGTGAATGAGGTGAATGGAGTTGATCTGGTAATTATGTATGAATAATAGGCTGAGATGGAGAGATAGATGAGGGAGGATGAGATGATGAAGGTGCATTCTGGCCATGCTGACTAGGTAGGGCAGTGAAAATCTCATTGGATATGAAGGTGTCCCATGGAATGTTTAACTGATCAAGTTGATGCATGACTATCATTTTGATGAGGGAGTGGTGGAAGAGACTCTGCATTTGATGATCAGAATCTCTCTTTTGTGCAATAAATGCCAATTTATCAATGCTCTGGAAGAGATAATAGGGCATGTGAAGCATTTTGACTCTAGTGAAGTGCATGAGGAGCCGAATATGATAGGAATAGAGCCTAGAAAACCTTCCCTCATGGGTGAAGTATTTCATGAATATTTTCATCATGGGGACATATCTGTCAAGGAGGTGGGAGAAAGGAAAAATTGTCTTTTTATCATTCTTGTACCTTGGTTTAAGATATGGCTCATAATAATAATGATTGAGGTTTCCTTGTTTAAACCATATTTCTCCTACATTTGGGATCCTTGTAGCAGCTGTAATAATATCAGTGGACATAGCGAAATTGACCCTGGTAAGAGTGACCTGTTTGTCATGGAGGATAGAAATGAACAATCATGTCAACATAGGATGGTACTGGATTCTTTGAACTTTTTCACAAAATTCGAAATAGCCTACATGCTTAAAGCATGAGACAATGAGGGGAGATGCCATAAGCTCTCTAGTAGTTGGTGGTTCATGTCTGATGACTTTCCTCCTTTCTTATATGCCTTTTTCTCCTGTCTCTCTTCCTCACTATAACTTTTGTTCTCCTCTTCAGCCATAGTTTATGTCAAAACCCTAGGGTGATGAAATGAAATGGAGGAATGTGACGTGAAGGCAAGTGTTGAGAAATGAAGGGAATGGGAATGTGAAGGGAGCCTAGGTGAGTAACCCTAGGAATTAAGGCTATAGGAATGATATTGTTTTTGGGAATGGGGATAAGGAAATGGGAGAATGTTTATAGGAATGTGAGGGAGAGAGTATAGAAGTTTAGGGATTAGTTTGTAGGGAGTGAATTAGGTTTTGATAAGTCTAGGGTTTCTTACTTTAGAAATAAGTTTGAATGACAATGAAGCACAAAAAAACATCAATGAGATGATGGTTGGGTTACTGACTGATAAATTAAGCTTTTAAGAACAAATTTGAAGAGATTTGGCATGAAATGATGGAGTGGCAGGCTGCAAGAGAGTTTTCTGGAACTTCCTGGGTGAATGCGCAATGTCATTTTCAAATGCGTAGTGACCTCTTCAAACGCGTAGCACCAGTTGAAAATTGCACTGAAAATATTGACCAAATGTGCAATATCCTCCCCAAACGTGCAGCATCCCTCTTGAATGTGGAACAACCTGGAAAACGCGCAATGACCTGGAGAACGTGCAACGACTAGGAAATTTTTCCCAGTTACACTATAAAATTCGAATTTTCTCCTTTGTTGAAGATTGTTGAATGCTGGATGAGACAAATGGGCTTTGTCTTGAGGTGTTGAGGGCTTTTATAGTCTTGTGGATTTGATTTATAATTTGAATAACCCACTTTCCTTATGTTCACTTTTCATTTTTCAAACTTTGACACTAATACTCTTTGAATTTTCCAATTTTTTGTATTGCAGGTTGATGAACTGATGGAGTTTGACTTTCTTTGCTTTAGTTGGGAAATATTGCTTGATTTGGAAGCTTGGAGAATAAATTATTACATATAAAAAACATAAAATTACATTTGAAAATAAAAATAAATTACATTTTTTATTTTATATCAAAATGACATTTTGATATTAAAATCATAGAAATAAAAATTACAACTTGAAAAGTATAATAGTTACATAGTGATGATATTTTGTAGAGGAAGCTAGAATGTATTTGAGTCACTCTCATATGTTTGCTGACTTTATTTGGATGGAGTAAAGCATTTTGGACCTTGAAAGACAAAACCCTAATGACCTATTGAGACTGTGAAACCTGATTTCTATGACTGACTTTAACTGAGACAAGACATGGTGAATGAGATTTTCATAGGTTTTATTATGCTCAAGAAGACATGAAGGTGAGTCAGCAAATGTGATCTTCTGAGGGAGAGTGAAGTTTTATTGAGGAATTCTACCATCAATGAAACAATTTTTAGCATGAACTAATGGAATGATATAAAAATTTCAGAGTGAGACATATAAAATGAGAAATGAAGGAATGATATTGATCGCTGATGGAAAATTGCATATTCTGATTCTAACATTGGCCTTATTGGGGATGGAATCTCTGAAAGAGGTGTCAAGAACCACATATAGTAGGAAAGGTTATTCATTTTTTGGAAATAAACCATATCATCATAATATACATATATTGCACTAGTGCACTAATTATTCTGAGTTGTGCAGATCAGTGTTTCTTCAATTGGGCCAATACGGTAAAAAAATAACTGAAATTGAAATGTAGGACTGACTATTTGACAACTCAATGACACAAATTGAATGAAATTGTCTCAAATAAAAAACTTACTAAACTTATTTACGACAGTACATCATCAAGACTTGAGGGCTTCAAATCTTGATGACAACCACCTGCTTGTTGAAGACATATGTACAATCATGTGAAGTGATCCTTCCAGTGTAACCAATCCAACAAATGGCTACTTATTGAAATTTGGCTCTCATTTTCCTCGAGCAGGCAGAAAAAAAAAAAAAAAAACTAGGCCACTCCAAGTGTCTACTGAACATGTGCTTCTGGTCCATGAAAACAAGAAAATACATCTTCCATGCTAACTGTAGAAAATCAGTAAAAGGATCTTCAAAAATATGAAATTTTACCTTGTCTTGAGACTCAGCAAAAACACAAGCACACTCTTCATTATGATTTGAAAGAACACTTGGTTATTGATCCATTGGAGAGCATAGGGAAGAGTCACTTTCTACTATTTGAAAGTTGGCAGCAAATTCCTGAAGCACGGGAAATTTCGACTCTATGACTTGCACGTTGTCTCTCTTAGGCTCATACTCCTCAAATTCATATTCTAAATAATATTTGAGCAGAAAAAATTCTTCAAGATTGTTAAACATCATAGCCCTATATTCTTCATGAGAGAAAACACTATCTGTTAGCTGATCTCCTTGCAGGAAATCATCATCACAAATCATTTTACTCACAACAACTTCTTGTACGTCTTCATTAGTCTCATGACTATCATTAATCAAACCCAAACTTTCATTTTCAATAATGGAAAATGCTTCACTCACATTCTTGACTGTGTGAACACTGTAAGAGCTGAAAATATACAGTCGCTTGGGATGTAGCATGATATTTCAGGAGCTGATCTATTTCATCTTCAGACAAAGGAGAAAAATGAGTTTTAAAGAAATTTACATTGATTCGGTGATTTTCATTTTTCAGGATCGGGAATTGGCACTTTTCTCTTTTGGTCCCAGTCTGTCTCATCTAATGAGGGAGCTATTGATTCTTTTTGGTGATGAAAAGGGTTCTCATGCAAAGGCTCAAGGATCTCTTTATCCAAGGAGGAAACTGCTAATTCTTGTTGGGAAGAAAAATCATGAAGGGATTCTATGATCTCATCATCTAGACATTCTTCATCCACATACAAATTTTCAAGAAACTCAATGAAATTATCAGAGATCTCACAAAAACTATTAATCATTGATAAGGAAGAATTATAGCTTTGATAATTTTAAAGAAAACTGAATGAAAGTCCTTTAGACAATATAAAATAGCATATGGGAGATCCTCATACCATGATCTCTCTTTTTCCTCCAAGGTAGCCATAAAAATCTTCATCAGACAATCTTCAGGAAACTTAATCTTTAGTTTATGAATATGAAAATGAAATTTGACCAAATGCAAACTAGCATCTTCACTATCCCGACCCTTAAATTTTGACAGTCCTGATTGCCAATCTATACGAGGAATACGATTCGGAAAACCAGGAATATGAGCTCGACTCATAAGAGCATACCTTTGAGCAATCAAATCCATTTTGACAATAGTGAGTTGCCAAGAAGTTCTTTAGACCACTGGTTCTTGAAGAGTGGAGTCACCATGAGAATTATGAACCATGGGATTCTTCGACACTGGAGTAGCCAGGTGAATGATGCAGAACCTTCTTGTGCCTGATCGTTGTTCACCATCAATAATCAGATCTAATATTTGTCGTTGTTTCCCAGGAAAGATTTTTCTTTTCGATCCCCGACAACAGCGCTAGTATGTTATCACTCCACCAGATTCCCCAAGGCTGAGGAAGGAATCCTAATAGAGGTAACCACAAACTAAGATTTTGACTTGATAGCTAGCCCTATCAAGCCGGAGAGAGATCTTTCCAAAGGGTCACAAGCAGGAGGGCTAGAGAAATTAGGTTTTTAGGCTAGATATAGAGTGCAAGGGGTTGTTTTTATTTGGTTTTGGTTGGGTAAATCAGGAGATAATGAAATTAAGTCAAGGAAAGCAAGGTCAGGGCTATAGAGTTAGGGTTGAAGGGATGAATGGGGGAAAGGTAGGTATAATTCCAATAACTTGAATATAATGGTTATGGAATGGTTTAGAAAATGTAAGGAGGTCGAGGGAAGCATAAGAGATGTATTTCTCTCAGACAGAAGATATGAAGAAAAATATGATAAGTTACCCAAAACAGAGCATGTGCAAGCATGTATTCTGAATTTCAAACTTGTAAAAGATCATAACATAGACATGAATGTGACATGAACAATACATTAAAACGTATGTGACTAAAGAAAAAACTAACTCATTCAATACCATAGGTATCCCATAAATGTAGCTACAACTCCTCTTTATTAGCTTGGCCAAAAATGAGTACAAGTTCCCTTGATCAACTAGCAAAATCAATTTGATTCCAACCCTTGAATCCTGTGAAGAACTGAGCTAAATAGACATGAAAACCACCTCCACTCATCCTCAGGGGTCGAATCCATGAGGTGAGGGAGATATTACACAAAAAGTTGAACTAATAGCTAGAGTATAGGATGATAAAAATGACTCATTCCTATCTCAAGTGAATTGATTCATTACACCTCATATGTTTGATATACATCATGTATTTACCCTAGTAAATAGTAATAAAATGATAACTACATTCATCTTGATCATTTACATAGGTAAATTCATCATTTCCCAAGGTAAAAGTCAAAACTGGAGTGAAACTCATAAAATTTCTGAAGACTCTAAAAAACACAATTTCCTTGTAAAATGCGCAGCATCCAGGCAGAAAAAATGACCTTTGTTCAAGGCTGAATTTGAGTGCCTTCCTGAATTTGATGGTTTTTTGACTTTTTGATGGACCATTTCTCCTCTAAAAACACTGAAACTCCATAGGGTTTATGTACTTATGAATAAAACCTACTGGTGGTGGTCATTTTCATTTAGATGCTCCAAAAAATAGCGTAGCGTCCAAGGCGCTACGCATTTAAGAAATTTTTTGTGTGCAAAATATTCTCAAAAACACAGAAATGAACAAAATGCTAAGTTTGCCAAAATTTTGTCAAAATTGTGAGGGTAGTTTCTGATCAAGTGTTTGAGGCATGGAGTGACACCTCAGCAAGTATGTCTAACTTCTCTTTCTCTTCTTGTTTGGTCAAAACTTCAATCTTGGCATTAGATCTTTTGAGCTTGGCCAATGCAATTCTCTCTTTCTGGGAATGAATTTTGATTCTTGTCCTCAATAATCATTTTCCTTGTTGGCCTTCTCCAGCAACTTCTCCAAATGTAGATCGGCTCTATCAAGCCATGGTTCCATATTCTTGCTGATTTCTAGGGCAAACTGTTCATTTAGTGTAAGCTGGTCTGCTCGGTCAGCTTCTCTTTGTCTCTCTAGGGCTAGAGCTCTTTTCAGCCCTCTAGTCCTAGGTTTCTATCTTTTAGGGTGATCCTCATCATCATCAAGTTCACCAAAATTTTCCAATGTTTCCTCAAGCAAGGATTTAGCCTTCTCTGCCTCTCTTTGTGCTTTGAAGCATTTCACCTCATTGATAGCCTAATTGGTCTTTAGCTGCTGATTTTCTTGCTCAAGGAAGTGAATCACATACTTGGCCCGCTCAAGACTATTTTGGAGCTCATTAATCTCAACCTCTTTACCTTTAATTATTTCATTGGTGATTTTGCCTTCATCCTCCTCATCTAGGTCAATGAACTGAAATTATTTTTCTGTATGATGATTGTCCTCCTTATCATGAATGACTGGCTCTATCACCTATTCCTTACCTTTATTTACGTGCTGTGTTGATGAAGAAGGCATGGCCCCTTTCACTCCAAGTGAAGCAAACACATGCCTATAGCCTCTCTGGTAAGTTTTTGGCAATGGATCAACCTCAACCAAACTAGCCCATTTTGCCTCAATGTCTTCATCACTGCTTGATGACTCAGAATCACGATGTGATGATGATGTAGGGTTATAAAAAGGTGAAGAAGAAGGATCAATGTGAGGTGAATGAGTGAATGGATCTGCTCTGGTAATGATGTATGAATAGTAGGATGAGATGGAGGGATAGATGAGGGAGGATGAGATGATGAAGGTGCATTCTAGCCATGCTGAATATATGGGGCAGTGAAAATCTCATTGGATATGAAGGTGTCCCATGGAATGTTTAACTGATCAAGTTGATGCATGACTATTATTTTGATGAGGGAGTGGTGGAAGAGACTCTGCATTTTATGATCATAATCTCTCTTTTGTGCAATAAATTCCATTTTATCAATGCTCTGGAAGAGATAACAGGGAATGTGAAGCATTCTGACCCTAGTGAAGTGCACGAGGAGCCAGATATGATAGGAATAGAGCCTAGAAAACCTTCCCTCATAGGTGAAGTATTTCCTGATGATTTTCATCATGGGGACATATATGTCAAGGAGGTGGGAGAAAGGAAAATTTGTCTTTTTATCATTCTTGTACCTTGGTTTAAGATATGGCTCATAATAATAATGATTGAGGTTTCCTTGTTTAAACCATGTTTCTCCTACATTAGGGATCCCTGTAGCAGTTGCAATAATATCAGTGGACATAGTGAAATTGACCCCGGCAAGAGTGACCTGTTTGTCATGGAGGTTAGAAATGAATAATCTTGTCAACATAGGATGGTACTGGATTCTTTTCACTTTTTCACAAAATTCGAAACAGCTTACATGCTTAAAGCATGAGACAGTGAGGGGAGATGCCATAAGCTCTCTAGTAGTTTCTTGTTCATGTCTGATGACTTTCCCTCCTTTCTTATATTCCTTTTTCTTCTATCTCTCTTCCTCACTAGAAATTCTGTTCTCGTCTTCAGCCATAGTTGATGTCAAAACCCTAGGGTGATGAAATGAAATGGAGGAATGTGAAGTGAGGGGAAGTGTTGAGAAATGAAGGGAATGGGAATGTGAAGGGAGCCTAGGTGAGTAACCCTAGGACTTAAGGCTATACGGATGATATTGTTTTTGGAAATGGGGATAAGGAAATGGGAGAATAGGGAAATGAGAGAATTTTTATAGGAATGTGGGGGAGAGAGTATAAAATTTTAGGGATTAGTTTGTAGGGAGTGAATTAGGTTTTGATAAGTCTAGGGTTTCTTACTTTAGAAATAAGTTTGAATGACTATGAAGCACAACAACACATCAATGAGATGATGGCTGGGTTACTTACTGATAAATTAAGCTTTGAAGAATGAATTTGCAGATATTTGGCATGAAATGATGGAGTGGTAGGTTGTGAGAGAGTTTTCTGGCACTTCCTGGGTGAATGCGCAACATCCTGCTGAACGCACAATGTCCTTTTCAAACGTGTAGCGACCTCTTCAAACGCGCATCGCCAGTTGAAAATTTCACTGAACAACTTGACCAAATGCGCAATGTCCTCCCCAAACACGCAACGTCCCTCCTGAATGCGCAACGACCTAGAGAATGCGTAGCGACAATGAAATTTTGCTCAGTTACAATGTAAAATTCGAATTTTCTCCTTTGTTGAAAATTGCTGAATGCTGAATGAGACAAATGGGCTTTGTCTTGAGGTGTTGAGGGCTTTTATAGTCTAGTGGATTTGATTTATAACTTGAATAACCCACTTTCCTTATGTTCACTTTTCATTTTTCAAACTTTGACACTGATACTCTTTGACTTTTCTGAATTTTTGTTTTGCAGTTTGATCAGCTGATGAAGTTTGAAGTTCTTTGCTTCAGTTGGACAAGATTGCTTGAGTTGGTAGCTTAGGGAATTAATTATTACATATGAAAAACATAAAATTACATTTGAAAATAAAAAATAAATTACATTTTTTATTTTATATCAAATTGACATTTTGATATTAAAACCATAGAAATCAAAATTACAACTTGAAAAATATAATAGTTACATAGTGATGATCTTCTTTAGAGGAATATAGAATGTCTTTGAGTCACTATCATATGTTTTATGACTTTATTTTGATGGAGTAATGCATTTTGGACCTTGAAAGACAAAACCCTAATGACCTAATGAGACTGTGAAAGCTGATTTCCATGACTGACTTTAACTGAGACAAGACATGGTGAAATGAGCTTTTCATAGGTGTTATTATGCTCAAGAAGACATGAAGGTGAGTCAGCAAATGTGATCTTCTGAGGGAGAGTGAAGTTTTATTGAGGAAGGCTACCATTAGTGAAACAATTTTTAGCATGACCTAATGGAATGATATAAAAATTTCGGAGTGATACACCTAAAATGAGAAATGAAGGAATGATATTGATCATTGATGGCATAATGCATATTCTGAATCTAACAGGTAGGAAGACTGGTATTGGTAAAATTTGTAATTTAGAAAATTCCAGTATATTGGATGTAATTAGGTTGGTTTCCAAAATGTATTTTGGAAAAGGCTAGAATAATCTGCTTTAACTTATTTGGCAAGACATCAAGACCGATTTGTCCTTCCTTGGGTAAAATGGGATCGCATTGATGTGTCAAAACTTCTTAGAGGTTGGGATTACTTTTTATTTTTATTTTTGTTTTCTCCAAATTTCTAGCCACAAAATGCTGATGAAGGCTCCTATCTACTCAAAGCCTTTGGACAATGGTCGTTTATCAAAATTATATTGCTTCGAGTTCACTTAGGACTTAATAAGAAGACAAATGAAGCCTAGCTCAAATATTTCAATTATTTGGAGAGCGGTTTTGAATGCATTTAAAGTTATTGGCCGGGGTCTTTCCTAGCACATAAGAAATGGAAGCAGGGATAGGATAGGAGTTGATCCTTCATTGGGCAACTTTGAGTGTCATTGTTGAAAATTGTAACTAGGTTTAGTGTTCATGATGACCTAATTGTAAGCACGACATTGTATATTCTTTATAAATAAAGATTAATAAATAAAGGGAAATTATATTTTATTTTTGGAGTATGGGTTTCATACTCAAGTTGGATTCAAAAGCATGTTCTTTGTACTTTTAGTTTTTTTATGTCTTTATAGGATAAAGAATATTATTAATCATGTGTCTTAGTTGTAAAAATTGCAAGAAATTTTCTACTACTGATGAATTCGAACTGAATACAAGAGACACAAATTTGTTCTATAATCTGCGAAATATAAAATCACAAGATAGAAATAAATGCAATGACATGCAACCATCAAAACATAAGGAACACAATAAATTTACATTGGAACCAACATGGGAATGTACTGCAACATCATGATTCTCCTCTGCACACAATATCTTTAGTGATGATACCTGATATCAATGTGCTTGGACCTGTCATGAAATAATGGATTCTCAAAGAGTTTGATACAACTATGATTATCACAATAAATAACTTTCGGATGCATCTCCTGACTGAAAAATACCACAAAGATTTTTCCTCATCCATATGGCCTCGCATGTTGCTTGAATTGCAACCATATACTTGTCCTCTGTTGAGCTGAATTCCACAAACCTTTGTTCCCTAATATACCAGGAAATTGCTACAAACCCAACACTAAATATGGCTCCTGGAGTACTCTTCTTTTTTGATGGGCTTCCTACCCAATATGCATCAGTGAAGCCTTGGAGCTTCACACTATCTGTCCTCTTGTACCATAACCCATACTTAGTTGCGCCTCTGAAGTATCTGAGCACATGATTTGCTTCTTTCCAATGAATCTTGGTAGGATTAACCATAAACTGACTCAATTGATTAAATCCATAACATATGTCGGGAATTGTGTTCACTAGGTACATCAAGTACCCCACCAACTATTTGTAAATGGTAGCATCTACCACCTCTCCTGAAGAAGAAGACTCCTTCCTCTAGTTTGTAGCTAGAGGAGTGTCGATAGGCTTGTATTCCTGCATATTAAATCTCTGAAGTATTTCAAAGGAATAATTCCCCTGACTCTCAAACAACTCTCCATCTCCCTGCCATACCTCCAAACCAAGGAAGCAATGCATCAAGCCCATGTCCTTCATCTAGAATTCTCTTGAAATTTCATCCTTGCAAGAGTGGATCAACTGCTCATCCCATGTAAGTATCAAATCATCAATATACAACACTATAAGCAACTTTCCATCTACCACAATGTGATAGAGATTGGTATATGCTTCACTTTTGGTGAAGCCCAATCGACTGATATATGTGTCAATCCGAGTGTACCATGCTCGGGGTACCTGTTTGATACCATAAATGGATATCTTGAGTCTACACACGTGTATCCTTATCATATGTCTCAAACCCTTCAAGTTTCTCTATGTAAATATATTCCTCAACCACTCCATTAAGGAAGGAAGTCTTCACATCCATCTGGTGGATTTTCCACCTAATATGTGCAGTTAATGGCAGAATGGTTTTGATTGAGGAATATATTTACATAGGGGTAAATGTTTCCTCATAGTCGACTCCCTCTACCTATGAGAAGCCTTTGGCCAAAAATATGGCCTTGTACTTATTGATCTTTCCATCAGCTACATGTTTAAATTTATCAATCCATCTGGAACTGACCACTGACTTGTTCTCTCGTCTTAGCACCACCTACCATACATCGTTCTTCATGATGGATTCATACTCCTCCACCATGGAATCTACCTATAGTAGTTGGGAAAATTCATCCTCAAATGTAGAAGGCTTAGAATCAATGAGTTATGTCATAAGTGCCATATAACCAGTGTATCTGTCTGGTGACCTCCTTTGCTTGCGTAAGGATGTAGGAGCTCCCACATGCTCCTTTCCATCTTGCACCAACAACTAGTTCTCTTCCTCCCTTCTCTGGAAGATTCTGGTTGAGTGGGTGCCTCCAATCTACCTACTCTATACTCCTCCACATGTGGTTTCTCTACAACATGTCGAGGATCTACATGAGGCTCCTCCTTTGGAGCTAAAAGCTCCTCCTCCGATAAAATACTCATCTCTCACTCTAGAGAGCTTCCCATAGCCTTATCCTCATCAAATCTAGCATCTCTCCTCCATTGTCATCTTTAGTGATGGAAAATACACCCGATAATTATGAAGTGTCATCGTGTATCCTACAAATATTCCCATCTCAGTTGTAGGCTCCAACATCTTTTAGTTATCCTTGGAGACATGACAACATACTGTATCTCCCAAGATTAAAAAATGGGATACATTTGGATTCCTCCCAAAGAGATATTCTTCAAGTGTGATCATGCCAACTATTTTGTAAGGGCTTCGGTTCTACAAATAAACTGTTGTATAACATGCTTCTACCCACAAATGTAGAGGTATTTTTTCCTCTATACCACCCCATTTTTCTGTGGGTTGTGGGGTGCAATTAGTTCTCTTATAATGCCTTCCTTGGCATAATTTTTTTTGAAAGAATTATACACAAATTCTCTTCCATTATCACCTCTCAGGCATTTTATTTTATGACTAGCCTCATTTTCAACCAATGCTTTGAATTCAACACAATTTACAAACAATTCATATTTCTTCTACATAAAATAGATCCAACAATTGTAGGAAAAGTCATCTATGAAAATTACATATAACCTGTGTTTTGCAACTAAGACTGTAGAAAATGGTTCACACACATCTGAGTAGACTCGCTCCAAGATTTCTCCAACTCTACTATCTCATCCCTGGAGGAGGTTTTGACGTATTTTCCAAGAATGCATCCATTGCAAACATCATGTTGGTCAAGGGTGCATTTTAGAAGTCCTGTGGTGATCTGTTGCATGATTTTCAAGGCTCCATTGTGTAGGTGACCCATGCGCCCATGCTATAGTTCTCCAACATCTTGACTTTGAACATGTTCTTCTTTGCTTCTAAATGTTGCATATGCATCCACCTCTAGCTTGCAGAGTTTTTTTCACTCTTAACACCAATTTTTTTTAGTTGTACCATAGCAACATGCTTCAGATAAGCTTTCCCCTTGCTGAACACCACATCATATCCTTGGTCCTCCAATACAACTACATAAATATAATTTTTCTTCAACCTAGGAACATTCATTAGTTTTTTTTTTCTTCTTCAGGTGAAGATGGGATCTTAACTCCCTCTTGAAGGTGACAATACCAATCCCTTTGGCACTATACCGCCCATGATATCCAAGTTCTATACGTAACTGGAGGTCCTTCCCCTCCAAGCTGCTGAATAACTCCTTCAATCCTGTCATATGAAATGAGGCACCAAAATATAAGTACCATACACTACTTTGTACACTACTTTCCATGCATTCGATGAGGGTGAAATCCAACTCGAATTGTGATGCAAGAGCATCACCTCCTGTAGGCTTCTTCCCGAATTTCATGTGTAGACACTTCGTTACATAGTTTCCATATTCATGGTAGTGAAAACATTTAATTTTGCTGAGGCCTTTCTTCTTTCCATGGTTTTGATTTGATTATACCTTTAATGCCAAGGAAAAATTATCTTCCTTCTTAGAATTGAATGTAATACTATCTCTTGTGTTTCTTCTGATCTCCTCCTGCACCAAATCATACAAAATTCTCTCCTAATATGGTGGTTTGTCTCTTCCATTAACTGAATCCTAATAACTGTGCCAGGATTTTGGAAGGCCAAGGAGTGCTAATATCACAAGTTTGGATGATGGCACATTTTCTCCTACTCCTCCTATTTCATCTCGAACCTGTGTGGATATGGATAGTTACTGAGGAATGGTTTCATTTTTTTGCATTTGAATGCTCCTGATTTTATCTCTCAATGCCAATTTTCTGGCATCATTGCTACTCTGGAAGATATTTGTCAGAGTTGTCCACATTTCAAAAT
Organism: Pinus albicaulis; assembly: GCA_034641835.2. NCBI lineage: Eukaryota > Viridiplantae > Streptophyta > Pinopsida > Pinales > Pinaceae > Pinus > Pinus albicaulis. The sequence goes on from CM076576.1 coordinate 613,717,706, forward strand.
GTGTCTCCTTTCCATGCAAGTTTGAAATCATATGATCTTTTATACCCTCCAAAATAATCCTCCTGACCCTAGTTGTGTCTTTCTTCCACTGATTAAGCGCTTGTGCATCTAATGCTACTGGTTTTGGAATATCAGTGTCTGTATAATTCTCATACTCCGTTGTAATCTAAGACAACTTCCATCCTCTCTTTGCAAGCATAAAAATCCGTGGTTCCCTCCAATGCATATTCCAACCTCAATCCATTTAAAGACATTTTTCCTGCACTGAAGAAAATTTGCACCAAGAATTGAGCAAATCAAAATTTCTTTGGGAGAATATCTAGAACAAGGTTTCTATGTAGCCTGCTGAGGCTCTAATACCATGTAGAAATTGCAAGAAATTTGCTACTATTGATGAATTCGAACTGAATATAAGAGATACAAATTTCTTCTACAATATGTGGAATATAAAATCACAAGATAAAAGCACATGTAATGACATGCAACCATCAAAACACAAGGAACATAATTATTTGTAGGGGAACCCAACTGGGAAAAACCCCTCTGATGCTTTTTATCAATCATATGAGAATGAGAAACTATTTCAATGTCTTGCTTCAATTCTGAAGCACACCCCGCACTGTAAAACCATTCTCTTGTTAACTGACTATCTCTAGCCAACACTTAGCCTATTCAATCCCCTAACTTCCTCCCATTTCCTTTTGCAATATAGGAGAAATTGAGCTCCTAAATAATAGGGTAATTCCCTATTTCCTTGCGCAACTCCAAGGGAATTGATCACCTGCTTAATTACCAAGCCTGTACACTCAACTAGTATATATTTGATAATTACAATGTACCTTTTCCCCCACTCCAGTTAGACAATTCGAATTCCATGCATGCCTGGGATATTTTTAGTTGACTGACTAGTTAACTGAGATATCAGTGAGTTAAAAACAGTCATAACTACTCAACTGACCTTCAACTAACTCAATTAGTGAGTATAGCACAGTTAATTGAGTTCAACTGAAAATAACTGAACTAGATTTATAAATTTTAGCAATTACAACATGCACAATTCTATTCCAAGTCTACAAACTCGAATTTTTTGATCTAACTAAGGAACGAGGCCATGTCACTCAATATAACTACAATGCAAGTCATCCTTCTAATGTGGAAAATCAAATTTCTCCATTTTACTAAGGCACAAGTAAAATGGAGGCCTTTCTTTCTACATTTGTAAAATTAGTCCCATTTGGAATCATGGTAATAAATAAAATATTTATTTTGTCAAGAAAAATCCACTTATAAGCCCAAGACCAAGTCGTCTGAAGGAGAAGATCAAGTCAACCTTAAGGGAGGTAATTCAACCCTCAAGAAAGGCTATATAAGGAGAGGATCTCAACTCATTTGGACACTCATCACACATAAGTTTGATATGCAATAGCGAAGAAGATAAAGAATATTTGGAGGATGAAGAAGTGAAGTAGAACTCAAAGTTTTTCAAAGATTCTCTTTCCTTATCTCACTAGGGTTTTTGAAGCTACAGTTGCAGGAGGAAAAAATTCAGAATTAGTTGCTGGAAGCCGAAATTCTGTTGCAGGAGCTGAAGTTGTAGTAGCAGAGTTGCAGTATCGAAATTTTGGAAGCTCCCTCGGAAGAGATCTTGTTGGGGGTTGAATTGGGGCTTAGAGGGTTTGTTGGCTTTGGTCCAACTCCCATCACTATGGAAGAATAGATCAATCATCAGGAGGAAGGATTGGAAAATGACAAGATTTTGGTCTTTGAAGTATCTTTTGTAAGAATATTCTAAAGAAGAAGAGAAGCATTTTCTTGGGTTTTCCCCTTGGAGGGGTTTTACCCTGGCTTGGAGCCTATACCTTTTGTAGTTTGTCTTGTTGTGATCTTCATCGTTTTGGTAAATTCATGATGAAAAAAGCTCTAATAAAGTAATAAAATTCCAAAACATATCAAAAGTAATTTTACAGCTAAGGAAAATAATTTATAATATACAAGTCTCCATATTTTCCAACATGATATCAGAGTTAAGGTGCAAGAAGGAGATTGAAGATCACATCTTTGTTGGCACTATGGAAAGGGCTGTAAGGAATGTTTTCAAGGTTCTTGGAAATCTCACTACATCCATTAAGACTTGTCTATTGAAGATCATCTCCAAGCTTGTAAAATAAGTAATAAATGGAAGTTTGTTCTCCACTCCAACACTTTCAAAGATGAGAATGTATGGGTTATTGACAGTGGTACCTCTAGACATATGATGAGAGAATGAAATCAACTCCAAACCTTATCTAAGGGTAACTCATATCATTCAATCTAACTTGTAGATAAGAAGAGTTATCCATTGATAGGGGTTGGATCCATTTCGTCGGAGATCGAGTATGGTGGAAGCATTCACCTCAATAATATCTCATATATTCCAGGTTTGAAAGAAAACTTTCTTTCTATTTCCTATCTAGAGGATAAGGGTGACAAAGTTGCTTTTGTTGATGGAAATATTTTGGTTTGGGGTAAGGTCTCAAGTTTAATACGTTAAGGTAATTGGGATTCATGATGGGACATTTTATATACTTTATACACCTCTATTTAAAGCCCTAGTTCACTTGGAGGTGAGTTCTTTCGAACAATGGCATAAAAGGTATGGACACCTTCATTATAAGATTTTTCCATCTCCAAGTAAAATGGTCAATGAAATCCATGAGTTGAAGGAAGAACATGAAGGGACCTATAAGGGATGTGCTCTAGGTAAGAAAATAAAGAAACCATTTTCAAGTAGTGATGCCCAATCTAAGGAAATTTTAGATCTCATACACTCGGATGTATGTGGACCTCTGAAAGTCAAGTCTCTTGGTGGGCATCAATATTATGTAACCTTCACTGATGATTTCTCGAGGAATACTTGGTATACCTTTTAAAGAACAAGGAAAATGTATTTAAAAAGTTTTAGGAGTTAAAGAATTAAGTGGATAATCTAACCAAGAGAAATACCAAAATTACGAGGTCAGACAATGGTGGAGAAAACACCTCCAAAGAGTTAATAACTTTCTGTAAGGAAGAAAGGATTAAGAGGGAGCTCATTTTTCCCTATAATCCTGAACATAATGGTGTGGCAAAAACAAAGAACCGAATTATTGAGGAATGTGTCAAGTCTATGCTACATGATCAAGATCTTCCTCAATTCCTATGGGGAGAAGCATGCATGACAATTGTTTACTTGCAGAAGCGAAGTCCTCACAAGATTCTCGACCACATGACTCTAGAAGAAGAATTTAAAAGAAATAATCCAAATGTGGATCATATTTGAATATTTGGGTGTCATGTGATATTCATATACCCAAGGACAAGAGAAAGAAGTTATATCCTATCAGTCTAAGGGGCATATTTGTCGATTATGGTGCTTCATCTAAAGCATACAAAATCTATATTAAGGAGGATCATCGAATTGCAGTAGGCAGGGATGTCATCTTTGATCAGAGTATAACTTACAAGAAATCAAAGGATTTTCTAGTTGAATTTGATGAAGAAGAGATACCCATATTTGAGGATATCTCTAGGGATAATGATGGTCAAGGTCCGACACCTACTCAAGAAGATGTCAAAGGTTCTTGTAAGCCTGTAAAAAAAAACGATTGTTCCAAAAAATTGAAAGAGACATGCTTGGTCAAGGAATACTATACAATAAGAAAAAGGACATACATCATATGGGGCTATCACAGAAAGTAAAATACCAAAGAGGTATTTGGTAGAAAATCAGAAAGGCAGAAATATTTCCTTATCTTAATAATTACTTGTGATGTATTTGAATTCTTATTCGCTTATTTTATGTAGTATTTTATCTTCTTATCATCAAGAAACCATTAAAACCCAAAACAGGAATATGAAAACAACAAGTGACACAATATGTAGGCTCTCACCCAAGGAAAAACCCCTCTACAAGGGTAAAACACAAAAATTCTTTTCTCTTCCTTTGGAACCAAATCAAATGAGACAACCAAGACCTTTGACCAACAACAAGACTTCCTCTAATATACCAAGTCAACCTTCCAACTAATATTTCTTAATCAAGATAAATATTCCCAAATCAACAAGCCTTTAACCATGCAAAGTCAACACAAGTCAAAGTAATTATGCTCCAAAATAAGGTCTCAACCTTTTTTCCTATCTCTGCAATTTTAGCCTGCATCTTCGGCCTTGCAACTCGCACTGCAACTTCAGACTTATTCGCACGTGTGGCATAACATAGGTAGATTTTCGGTTCCTCTCTTCTTCGCTTGGATTCCTTCTTTCTTGCAATGATAAGGCCTTCCTTCCTGTTGTGGTGAAATCACAACACCCCCATTATTAACTTAATATTTCATAATAATAATGGGGACCCTTTTCGTAAATTTTGGCTAAATCACTCTTTAATTTTTTCTTTAGGTTAAGTGTCCAAAAATTTGGTGATATTTTGTATTTCTTTGGATTTTTATATTGACTGCTTCATTGCGTTCAATTTTTCATTAGCTTTCCATTTGTTCACTTTTCATCTCATTTTGATGCACCATTTGCAAATAGTGCTTATCCGAAGTTTGATGATTTTTATCGGCACGGCTATAAAATGTACAAAATGTATATTATTTTAATTTTTGTAAATTAAATGTAAATATTAAATTTTATTAATTTTATGTTACTTTTTTATTATTTATTATTTTATTCGCTAACGACCTTACAAAATCACCACAGCCAAATTATTAAACAATTAAAATTATGGTGTTTTTGGATTTTGGAAATCTAGTTTAAATCTCATTTTAAAAATTATGAGATCCGAAATCTCGATGTTACAAAATGGTTGCATTGTTTTTTGTTATCAAAACCTTAATTTTCAAGTGATTGTAGTTTTTATTAAAAGAGAAAGTCCCACTCCACGTGACCCTCCTCTCCTCACCTCACCTCACCATACCTTATTGCCTCACCTCTTCTCTCACCTCGGCACATTTCGAGACTTCTAAAATTTGTAACTTAATTTTTTTAAATAACCTCCAAAATAGTCCTTCTCGAAAACTCCCTACTCCCGAAATCTCAAACCTACTTATCTCTCCTCCCTCTTTCCATTTCGGGGGTTCCACTTTTCGTAACTTCAATTTAAATTCTCCTTCGAAAAATCCTTCCTCGCGAAATGTTAATTTCTAGATACTCCTTATGCCTCCTTCTTCATCAAATATAATAAAGCCTTCGAGACATCGAAAACTCTATTTCATAGCTCCTTTTTTATTTTTCTTTCCGAAACCTATTAACTCCCATGCTCAGAAAACCTTCTGATGGTTTATTAAATACATTGGTGATGGCCTGTTCGTTTGGGCTAATACATTTTGTTAAATAAAGTTTAGTTCCTATAATATTTTGATAATATTTAAATATTATTTAATTTAATGTTTTATAAATTGTAATACCGTTAAATAAATTTTAATTAAATATATATATATTAAATAAAGTTTTTGTAAATGAGTAAATTTAATTCAATTAAATTGTATATTAATAATTTAATTATTTTAATGATTTTAATATATTTAATTAAATTAATTATAATTAATTAATAATTATTTTAATTTTAATTTTAATTTTAATTAGAATTATTAATTAAATTTTCTTAATTTTAGCTTACAAATGCATTTTTCCACAATTGCAACAATTTTGACACTTCAACTTTGGAGGCTCATAAGTTGAGTTTTACTTGGCCAAATGAGGCCAAGACGACTCGATAAAATTATGGAGAATATTTCTAAAGTACTTGCATGACCAGATTTGGTCATTAACCAAACCTAACAATTAACAAAAAAATAAACTCTGAATTTGCAATCAAAACTAATTTTTTGAGTTTTGATTTTTGCATTTGTATTTTCCCAAAACTTCTGGTGATTGCAGATCCATTCAATTCTGTCCTCTTTGACCAACAAGATCTTTACAAGGATCTATGGGAAGCTTTGATTCCTTTTTATTTATTTATTTGATTGAATTTTGATTGGAGAAGTTTGTTTTCCCAGATTTTGTATTTCTGATTTTGATTGGTTTTTGGCAGGAGAGCAGTTAAGGAGATTAAATAAAACATATTTGAAACAATGAGAAGAGACCAACATGGAGAATTTGGATCTGTAATTGAATACATGGATAATCACTCCTAACAACTCTCCTATTTTTGATTTTTGTAAATTATTAAATAACAGTGTAGAGAATGAATAAAGGGTTCCTCTTCTCTACAATTAGAGGCTCTAATGACACTATTTTTCATGGGATCATCGCTGTAGGTGAGAGGAATACTTCAGAACTGAGGTGTTAGGGGAAATCTATGTAATTTTTGCTTGCTGGACATATGCACTTTTGTAATGGACAAAAAGATGAGTTGTGGAGAGATAACATTTTTGGCTTTGAGAGGAAGAATTGTTTTGCATTAGTGTACAAAAATTTCTCAAGGAGCTTGTAAATATGCATTTAGATTTAATTTTGCATTCTAGCAGTCCCCTCACACAGGAGTAGATCTTAGTTATGGCTTGGCTAAGCCATAAAGTCAGCTTAAGGATATTTTACTTGCACATTCACATCAAGAGGGTAGATAGGATTTCTCTCTTTCTATTGGCAAGTTATTGACATACTATAAGATATCAGAAAGAGGGAGAGGGTATCTAGTCCCAATTGAACTAGTTAGAGCCATTACATAAACATATAGGAGTATGATTTGGGACTCTGACTGGGTGGTCTCTCTCACATGATGGGGTCATTTTTGACCATCAACATTTTTGGCGCTAGAAGGAGGGCCACAATAAACTTTGTCTTTGAATATTTTATGCTTTAAGATTTTATCTTATTACTATGGCTCCACTTAAAAGACCTCCTTGGAGTTGCTTTATTGGACCCCATCCAACTAGTACTCTGATAAAAGAAGTTCAAACCTTGTCTAAGGTAAAATATAATGGTACATCATTTGATTTTAATCATATCCTTCAATTTATTTTAAGTTGAAATAGTTTCAATATTGATGAAGATATTATTTGCAGTATCTTCACTCTTACTTTGACAGGTAATGTCAAAGACTAGTGCTTATCTCTTCCATTTGCTTTTGTACATAATTGGGACGAATTTTTGAAGATTTTCCTTCACACATTTCAAGAATATGATTACGAAAATGCGTATGATCAGTTATAATAATTGCGTAGGATGAAAGGTGAGACTTTGGATAATTATTGCATTAGATTTAAATTAACCTTAATGCAATTTCGGTCCAAAGAATTGCCTCCTCAATTCCAATTAATTTGATGGTTTAGACATTTAGTGTCTTTTTCCTATGATAATTATGAAGAACCAGAAATTATATCCATTGTTGATAATGATTAAATTTCTCAGAATGACAATGTCGATAATCCACAAATTGAAATTGTAAATACTACTCATCAATCTTAATTACAAATTGTTGTTGTTGCTCAATTGAATGATGTAGTTTTCATATCTGTTCCGAATTTAAATCATGCGTCTATATCCAATGAAATGGAAAATCAACAACATGTAGAATACACTAGCAACAATCGACATCAAGTAATTCAACAATAATTAAATCAACGATAGTTAAATCAACGAGAGAATGTCATCAATGCACAATCTACTACTACAATTAATTTAGAATCCTCTTTTGCTGATAATAAATTGCAAGTTACGGAGCATCTTAATAACAATTTGCAGATCGATCAAATGCAAAAAGAATTTGATTTTTATGAGTACATTGATCAACAATATGAATTCTGCAATGGAACAAATGTGGAAGAGTCTATTTTGGAAAATGGGCAATCATCTGTACAGAGAGAAAACTTCAGGTATATATCTTCAAATTCTTATTTTTCTCTTCATCCTGATATTTTTAACAACAATAATACAATTCATAATCAATTTGCAGTCCCTTTGAGCACAAATTTAATTTTAGAAAACAAAGGAGTTGTCATTAATGATGAGTTATTATTTATTTCTGATATGGGTAGAGAAAATTCAATCAATAATAATTTCAATTATCATGAAGATTCTCTTAATGTGACAATTAATTACCCGCATGGTTTTCATTTACTTTATTCAGAAGAAGAAAACACTTATGAAATTATTTATGATGATGACTTGAAAATTGAAAATAATGAACCTTGTTCTTCAAAAATGATTTTAACTAACTCCTATTTTCCCAATTCCTTAAGTGAATCTATTTTTGAAAAGGATATTAGTTTAAAAATTCCACTTAATTCTCAATCATTTAATCATCATGGTCATTTCAGTAATCACGAATCCATTCCAATTTGTGATTCATACAACGATGACATAGCCTTCTTGAATCATAATCTTGAAAATTTCTCATCTCCTCAAGTGAATGCAAACAATGATTTTAACTTCATAATTTCTGTTGACACTTATGGCAAGGAAAATTTTTCAAATGAATCCCAGCCGTGTTGTACCATTATTTGCAACATTAATATAAATTTTTAAATGCTTCATTTTCATTTTCCTCAATTTGAGTTTATTTTTCTGTCAAATTTCATTTTTGAATTTCTTAACACATTGTGTTGGCACTTTGAGCATTCAAACTCTAGACACTCAGCAAGTACATTAATATGCATATATGAAAATCAATTTCATAATTTCAAGTATCATCAAACACTTCTTATTTTGAATTTTTATTTGAGAATCATGTTTGGAAAATTTATGTTTGGTTTTCAAATGAGTTCTTCACAAACCCAAGCACTTGAGAGTGGATCATTACATTCATGATAGAAATGTAATTCTTTTAGAAATCTTCTAAATTTCTACCCACACTTTTCATATGAAGAGAAGATTTATTTTCATGCCCTTTATTTTGCACATGATACACAAGCATCAACATTTGGAAATCCATCATTTAAAGATGCTTTGAGTTCCTTTCAATCATTAGTAGAAATACATGTTGATTTTTATGATCATGTAGGCATATGGTTGGAAGAATTTCAAAGTATGAATTTTGCAAATAAGTTTATTTTTCTGAACTTGTTAGATGTAAATAGTAGGTTGAGTTTTTCTTTTAATAAATTAGCCGTAGTTTTACTTTTGCTGATTTTTGACGTTTTCATATCTGTAGAAATAAAACTGAGAGAGTGGCTTCACACGAAGTATGAGTATACTTAGTCATATGCTTTCTCAGTCAGTTAAATTAAGACTAGAATTAGTTTAGTTATATTTATCTTTTCTGTTTTTATTTATTTCAATATTGTTGATTTTAATAAACAAGTAATGGAGCCCGAACATTTACCTTAATATTCACTTAATTTTTAGTAAAGTGCGTTCAGAACATATTTACCAGCTAGTATTTTCAGATCATATTCATGCTTGTGGTGCACTTGTTTATCTTGCTCCATTACAGCTAGACACTTTTGAAATAATATTTCTCAAGAAGTGCTAAGTGATATTATTTGACATTCTTGCTCTTTCATCACTCTTGTGTTTCAATATGAAATGGATATAAAATAATAGTTCATAACTTAGTAATTAGTTTATAATGAATATATAGATGATGTTTGCGCATATGTAAAATCAAAGATAATACACAGGAGAATGTCGAGATCTATAAAGTAAATTTACAATGAGACTCTTCCAAGTATGTATAAACATCATCTTCATCTGTTGTTAATTTCTCTTTTCATAGTTAATTTCTTATTTTTGTTTTACTTCTTTTTGCAGGTCTTCATTAGCTTGATTTGGAGACTTGATTTTTATTACAAAATTTAATTAGCTTTAGAAGTAATCAAGCAACTAGCATATTTGAATCCACAAACATTGTTTATGGAAGTATTTCTTTTTCATCAAAATAAGTAATTTTGTGCTCCATATTTCCTTTTCTTTCCATAATTTTGAGATGAGTCATCCTTATTTCTTCTTTCTCATGGATGAAGTTTAAATGAAACAGTTGACTTTTATCATTCTCATTTTTCATGGCCCTGAAGATTCCTACAATTCAGATAATTATTCAAAGGGCCTACAAGCAAAGGAAAGTCAACAGTCTTGCAACAATTATAAAGTACTCCCATTCATGATTTTACCTTTTCCCATCTCGAAATCTTACATTTTCCAGGTTGATTTGAGCCTTTGCACTGCACTCGTTCATCTTGCATTCACTTTAGTCACGTTTCTCCCTCCCGAGATCAATTGGAGCCTCTATCTTGTAAATCTCAAGAATACCAATCCTCTGATTTTAGTTTCATTTTCAACAAGATAAATTTTTCGAGATCCTTTCTTCATGACTTCACACTTGTAGATTTCTCGAACTCTCGGGTTTGTATTATATCAGAGCTATTTTATAAAATATTATGAAATTGTTTATCTCCGATATTTGAATTCCTGATGTGTCGAAAAGGTAATATTCCCATGTGATACATTAAAAGCCTTTACTTTTAGACATTTTTGATATCGTAAGTTTTATTTATGAAGTTACGAAATGTTTTTATCTCAAGGTCCTGCTTCCTAATGATTTCCATATCGGGACTTTTGATATCGTAATTGAAATTAAATAAGACCTTAGAAATAATACTCTTTAGGTTATCAAAACCTTTATATATCATAACCTTTTTAGAAAATACTCCGAAATGCCAATACCGAAATCACAAAACTCAATATCATTTTATGTATAAATTATTTTGTTTTTAGGTGATTTCATTTCATAACTACACATTTCGGAAATGTTATTCTTTAATCCTTCCAAAAACAAACTTTCCAAAAAACTCTCTATATTTTATATATTTTATATCAAGGATATTCATTTCGGGACTCTTTTTATCAGATTCTTTAGTATTTATGAGCTTCTCATTTCAGAGAATCACGATATCATAAGTTCAATTCGAATTGTTCTCTGATATTCCACTCCCGAAATCCTATGTGGCATCTTTCACATGGTTTCACTTAATAGAATTAAATGTGATTTTACGGGTCTCAAAATCATAAACGATTCACATTTAATTTTTTTTGTTTATCTCAAAACTTTGGAATCTCAAAACATTTTTACAAACCTTATTTTAAGTCTTTCTGAGAACCCGACCTCCAAGTGACGCCATTTTCACATGGTTCATCTTTATGAGATTACAACTCCACTTATTTTCTTTTGCCTTGATTCCTACTTGCTTGGATAATGTGAATGATCATATTTTTATTGCTTCATATTGTTTATCGAGTTTAGCTACGTAATTTTCATTTCAAAGAATTCGATAGGGAAAATTAGTAAGAAAAGAAGATACATACAAAGGTAATGGGTCATTGGTTAATTTCGATTTTCGATGTTGAGTTATTGATATATCGCTCCACTTCAACGATATGCATCAATTTGAGTCTTCTTCATGTATATATTTACAAAACATTGTTACATTAATGTTTGAGACTTTGAATTGATTTCTTGAGATTGTATGAATATTTTGGGACTGATATAAAATTAGAAGTAACACAAGAGAACAATTGCCGCTGCAATTAATTGAGAAGCACATCTTTATTTTCATATCTGACGGACTTTATTTCTTCATATTTCTGGAACATGAATCATTATTTTTCCCAACTTTACTTCTCATTTTAATTTAGATTTTGGGCCAATTAAAACTTCAAAGAATAGAAATTATTCATGCTTTTATTTGCAGTCAAAAGAAGAGGTTATATTTTGTGAGAGAAAATAAACATCTTTCATATGCCCACTTTCATCCTTTTCCATTTCTTTACATTTTTGTTTTAGTATTTTCTCATATTAAACTCTATTTTGCAAGACTTCATGAAACTTTTTCACACCTCTACCAAATCAGATTTAGTATTCATTCTCCTTGTTGTTTGCTTTTGATTTTTGGAAGATAGGTTATAATGTTCATCAAATCAACTAAACTGGGGAGTCCCTGAACCTTCTATTTGTTTCATAAGCATTGCTTTTATCGGAAAATTGTTAATATGCTTTTATACAATATTTGCTTTGAAACAAGGAAATATGCAAAAGGAGAAACTTCTTATTTAGCTTATTATCTCTCATGATTGTTGTTCACCTTACGGTTTGAGAGCCTAATTGCTTATAAATATGCAAGATAAAATTCATTAAAATCTTATGACGCACACACATGATTGTCTTAATTTTCTCTTTTTTGTTGAGACATTTTATAATTAGTCTTGTTGGGGTTTTTCTTTTAAATTTGGGTTTTTCTTTCAACTTTTTCTTTCCTCATTTTGACATTTTTGGAGTTTGTTGATTTCTTCTTTCGCTTCAGTTTGGATTTATTTTTCCTTTTTGTTATTCGCTATGGTTTGGTTTTGGTGATACCACTAAGATTTATTTGGAAGGAATTTTTCTTACCCAGTAGTGGTTGGAAGACATGAGAAATTTTTGCTCTGTCAATTTAATGAGTTTAATTTACCTTAAATATATATTTTATGGAATCGAAAATCCCTCTTTCTTTAGATATTTTTCATGGAGGAACACACATTATTTCTAAGTAATATAGTTCATCTTTTCAAATGAAAGAACTGAACTTGAGTTTAACTCAATGGATCCTTCCCATCCTTCCACTTCATACAAAAGCCTCTGAATGGATAGTTATTAGAAAATATTATGGAGTCAAAATTATGGAATTATTATATCAATTTGCTTAAGTATCTTTTACCATCCCACCTCTTTCACTTAGGTACATAATAAACTTAGCTAACAAATGTGCTTATCAAAAGGGCGATCAAAAGGGGAAGCATGAGAAATACAAGTAAACCCGTCAGGGCTATGGACGCTCGCTGGCAGCTGGTCCATGCTTGTATGGCATAAAGAAAAACTTCGCTAGGGTATTGACCAGACTCGCTGGCAGTGAAGCAATATCAGAGACCATTCATATCGATGGATATATGCTTTGTCAAAAACTCCTATTTATACCTTATTATATTTGTCATACGAGGTAATCTTAAATATTATATATTTCCCAAAATTCGGATTCATTATTTTAGACTTAGTCTGCTTTGAGTACTTATATTTTTGAACTTATATTGCTTGATTCACTAATGTGGAACCCATGCGAAATGTTTTACTGTTTGAAGAGTTAATAAAATTCCTCTGTTTTAACTTTTGGCTAAAGAGAAATTAATCATCTTTTAACTAGAGATAACATATTCTTTCCAGTGTGTCTCCATTGTTGTGGTGAAATCACAACACCCCTATTATTAACTTAATATTTCATAATAATAATGGGGACCCTTTTCGTAAATTTTGGCTAGATCGCTCTTTAATGTTTTCTTTAGGTTAAAACATAGTTACCGATCAAACGAGAATTATTACCTCAAAACGAGAACTCTAACCCAAAAAAACTCAAAAAACATGAAAAAACAACCCAAAAATGAAAAATATGTCTTCCAGAATGCATGACTTCTTTTTTAGGGTCAAATTTCAACATTTTTTAAAAATTATGCTAAAAGCCAACTTTTTTTTTGAAAAAGGGATTGAAAAAACACCCTTGAAACAAAAAGTGTTGATGGTGAAATAACATTGCCAATTTTTTTTATGCAAAAAACAACCTGAAAATGAAAAGTGTTGATGTTGGAATAATATCGTCAATATTGTGTGCAAAAAACACCTTCAAAACGAAAAGTGTTAATGTTGGAATAACGTCTTTTTTCTTTTGTGCAAAAAAAACCTCGAAAACGGATTGTGTTGAAACAAAAAATTTAGAATAATAAAACTTTATATCAAATTTTAAAAAAAAAAGAAAAAAAAAACATTTTAAAATGATTGAAAAAAAACAAATTTCATTATTTAAAAAAAAAAAAATTAAAAAATTAAAAAAAAAATATTTAAGAAAAAAAATAAAGATAAAAACATTTTAAAACTAAAATTTAAAAATATATTAAAAATTGGAAAATAAAATAAAAAATTTAAATTTTAAAAACAAATAAATTTTAAAAATAAAATAAATTTAAAATATACAAATTAAATTTAAAAAAGAAAAAGAAAATTTTTATTAAATAAAAAATAAATAAATTAAATTTTAAAATATACAAATTAAATCAAAAAATGTAGTAAATTCTAATAAATTAAAAAAATTACAATTAAAAAAAAACATTATTTAAAATAAATTTTTTGAAAAAATCAAAATTATTTAAACATGAAAAATGAAAATAAAATAAAATAAAAATATTAAATTAAAAAAAATTATTAGAAAAACAAAAAATATTTAAATAAAAAAATATATATTAAATTTTATTAAATTAAAAAAAAATTCAAATATTAAAATAAAAAAATTAAAATAAAAAAAATTTAATAAATAAATAAATAAATTTTAAAATAAAATATAAAATTTCAAAAAAAATAAAAACACTTTTAAAAATAAATTTTAAAATTAAAAATGGAAAAAAATAACTAATTTAAAAATAAAAAAAAAAATAAAAAAAATAAAAACAAATAAATTTAAACAAAAATAAATTTAATTTAAAATATAAAAAATAAATTTAAATGAAATAATTTAAATATTAAATTTTAATTAATTAAAAATAAATTACATGTTAGGAATTTTGCTTCTATGATCCATAAATTGTGATTGAAATCTTTTGGTGAAAATCACATCAAAATAGATTTGGTCGACGCGTTTCGAACCAACCAGTGTGATTCATCATCAAGACAAGATGGAAAATCTGATCAAGTAACCCCTTTAAATAGAAAGTAAAGCTCCCACTAGCCGTTTGTAAAATAACGGCTAGTTTGACTCAAATAATAATAGTTCAAATATTTATAAAAAATAAAAATAAAAAATAAAAAATAATACAAAATAAAAATAAAAATAAATAAATAAATCAATCAAATGATTAAAGTTTATAATTAGAATTTTATATAATTATATTTATTTTAATAAAAATAATAATTAATAATTTAATATATTTACCATCTATATATTTTTTATAATAATAATAATTTATTTGTTTTTATTATTATCGAATAAATTAAATGTTAAAAATAATTAAATAATATTTATGTTTTAATTTTATATATTTATTTTATTTTTAATAATTAAATGCGATGTGATTCAAAACTCATCAAACAATTATCTTTTTGATGATTAATCTTAATAAATAAATAAATAAATAAGTAGATAGATTCAATAAAATAAATAAATAAAGAAATAAATAAAAATAAAATAAAATGAATAAATAGAAATAAAATAAAGATAAAAATAAAATAGATAAATAAAATTTTAATTAAATAAATAATAATAAAAATAAATAAAATAATAATAATTTTAAATTTATTTTAAATCAATTTTAAGTTTTTTAAGGAATGATAAATTACATTTAAAAAAAATGGAGAAAACAAAATTAATATATATATATATTTGAAATTCGAATATATATATATATATATATATATATATATATATATATATATATATATATATATATATATATATATAATTAATTAATTAAAAAAAAATATTTAATTTTTAAAAATATTGAATTTAATTGGCCTCATGTCGACACGTGGACGGGAGGTCGATTCTCAGAATCGACCTTCCATTGATGGTTGCTCACAAACCATCAGTAAATGAATGAATGAAATATCATTAAATTTGTTTCCAATATAATCACGTCTATTATGCAGGTAATTCATTCCCTCAGTTGGTTGTCTATGAGAGAACGCAAGATGAGTGTAATGGAACTTCAAGGTTTACGAGTCCTGGTCTCTTCCAAGCTCGCATAGCTAAACGCCAGCAAGCCCAAATCCTCCCGCTGAGCTGAGCAACATGCTATTGCATCTGTTACGTGCTGTTACTGTTGCTATTCTTGTTTCTGTTGCATGCTGCATTACAAATGCGATGACTCCTTCAAGTGACATCAAGGATGCTGTGACCATAAGCTTCGGTTGAAACCTCTGGTCCCCTTTACTTCAAATTCAACCATTTTTCCAGATACTATGTCACTCATAAGCTAAATGAAAGGCTCAACGATGGAAGAAGGTGCCAACCCACGAAGAAATCGAGCATATAAAAGTCAATAGGTCAAACTCATAAGTCCATATATAACAAAGCGCTAACGCTGGATGCAATGCATTAGGTTGTTGTTGTTACAATATGGTCGAAATATCGGACGACATTTACACCAAATATATCCCCCTTGTCCATAGATATAAATGTGAAAGCTTTTCCAATTTTAATAGCTTTTTGCTTTTTTTATTATTTATCTATTTATTAAATAAATTTAATATTTGTCTTTTCATAAAATTTTTTAATTTAATAAATTTAATTATATATATATATATATATATATATATATATATATATATATATTTTAAAATTTTTTTCATTTAATAATTTTAGGTTATTTATTATTTTTAAATTTAATTTTAAATATGTTTTTCATTTTATTTTTAAATTTTATTTTTATTAAATTTTTTTAATTTTTTAATTTTTAAAATAGTTTAATGTTAAAAAACAATTAGATTTTTGTTATTATTATTATTATTATTATTTTAAAACGTTTTTTATTTTTATTTTCATATATATATATATTTTATTTTAGTTTTAATTTTTTAATTTCGATTATTTTTAAATTTTCTGTTTTAATTTTATTTTAATCATTTTTTTTAATTTTAATTATGTGGTTTTTTTTTAATAATTAAAAAAAAATGTTGTTTTTTTTAAGAACGATTTCCCAGAAGATTTATAATTAAAATTGTTCTTGATGTGTTTTTTTTTTCAATTTTCAATTTTTTCTTTCAATTATGTGTTTTTTTGAATTCTTTCTCTATTTTTTTATTTAATTTTCAAAAATTTTTGTTGTATTTTTTTATTTTTTTTACATTTTTATTGGTTTTTTTATTATTTTTATATATTTTTTATATATTTGATTTTTTTTTGTCATATTTTTCAATTTTAATTTTATGTTTTATTATCAACATGAAAATCACCACTCTAAAAAAAAAGATTGATGTTGCATCAACACTTTTCAAAATTGACATGAAAATCACCACTCTAAAAAAAATGGTTGATGCTGCATCAACACTTTTCAAAATTAGTATGAAAATCACTATCATTTTAAAACAAATGTTCATACTTCATAAATAAATAAATAAATAAATTAAGTTTAAAAAATATGCTCCAAAGAAAAGGGTGATTTGCATCACCACTTTTCAAAATCGGATGCTTTTTTTGCTACCTCAAAAAAGTAGGTACCAGTTCAGTTACCTATTTGATCGGTAACTATGTTTTAAATGTCCGAAAATTTGGCAAGGTTTTTTTATTTCTTCAAATTTTTGTTTTGATTACTTCATTGCGTTTGATTTTTCATCAGCTTTCCATCGGTTCTCATTTCATCTCATTTGGATGCATAATTTGCAAATAGTGCTTATCCAAAGTTCAGTGATTTTTACCACTAAAACTAAAAAATATACAAATGTATATTATTTTAATTTTTATAATTTAAATGTAAATATAAATTTTTATTAATTTTCAATAATTTTTTATTATTTATTGTTTTATTTGTTATTTATTCTACAAAATCACGGTAGCCAAATTATAAAAAATTAAAATTATGACATTTTTGGATTTCGTAAATCTATTTTAAATTCCAATTTAAAAAGTATTACTACATCCACAATCAAAATGTCACAAAAAGACTGTAATGTTTTGTTTTTTGAACAAGACCTTAATTTTCAAATGGATGTAGTTTTTATTAGGATGGGGTTCCACTCCACGTGGCTCTCTTCTCCTCACTTCACCATACCTTATTAAATCACCTTTTCTCTCACCTCGAAACATTTCGTGACTTCTAAAATTCGTAACAAGATTTTGCCTTCACGCGGCCCTCCTCTCCTCGCTTCACCATACCTTATTAAATCACTTTTTCTCTCATCTCGAAACATTTCGGGACTTCTAAAATTCGTAACTTGATTTTTAAAATAGCCTTCAAAATAGTCTTTCTCTAAATCTCCCACCTCCCGAAATCCGAAACCTCCTTGTCTCTCCTCCCGCTTCCCATATGGGAGGTTCTACTTTTCTTAACTTCCATTTAAATTATCCTTCGAAATTTCCTTCCTTCAGAAATGTTCATCTTCATCATCATCATATACCTACCTCTTAATTTCGGAATTCCTTTTTATTTTCCCTTTCGAAACTTATTAACTCTGATGCTCCGAAAACCTCCAATGGTTTATTAGATAGGTTAGTCTATGACCTCTTCGTTTGGGCTAATGCATTTTGTTAAATAAAGTCGAGTTCATATAATATTTTGATAATATTTAAATATTATTTAATTTAATGTTTAATAAATCCTAAATAATTAAATGAATTTTAATTAAATTTATTTATATTAAATAATGTTTTTTTTAAAATAATTTAATTGATTTATAAATAAATTAATTTAATTAATTTAATTTAATTATATATTAATAATTTAATAATTTTAATATATTTATTAATTTATTTGTAATTAATTAATTATTATTATTATTATTTTAAGTTTGTCAAGTCTATATTTTTGTTATGTCTAATCTATTATTTTTATTGGGGTGAGGAATTGAACTGGTGACTTCACATCATGGAGTGTCTTAACAAAACACCTGATCACCGTTTATTTAAGACCTCATGTACAATAATTAATTTAATTTTAATTTTAATTAGAATTATTAATTAAAATTTCCTGATATTAGCTCAGAACTTTAACAATTTTGACACTTCAACTTTGGAGGCTCATAAGTTGAGTTTTACTTGGCCAAATGAGGCCCACGATGGCTCATTAGAAAAATAAAATCACATAGAATATAGAATATTTATGAAGTGGTTGTATGACCAAATTTTGTCATTAAGTGAGCCTAAAAATTATAAGAAAATTAAGCTCTGAATTTGCAATCAAAACTAGTTTCCGAGTTCGTTTTTTGCATTTTCATTTGTCCAAAGCTTCTGGTGATTGCAAATCCATTCGATTTCGTCCTCTTTGACCAAGAATATATTTACAGGGATCAATGGGAAGATCTTATTTCTTTTTATTTATTTATTTAATTGAATTTTGATTGGAGAAGTTTGTTTTCCCAAATTTTGTATTTTTGATTTTGATTTACAATTTAATTTTTTTTATTGGTTTTGGCAGGATAACAATTGGGGAGATTAAGTACAACATATTTGAAGCAATGAGAAAAGACCAACATGGATAATTTGGATCTCTAATTGAAGAGCTGGAGAATCATTCCTTACAACTCGCCTATTTTAGATTTTTGTAAATTATTAAATAACAATTTAGAGAATGAACAAAGGGATCCTCTTCTCTGCAACTAGAGGCTCTGATGGAACTATTGTTTAAGGGATTATAGTTTTAGGTGAGAGGAATACTTCAGATTTGAGGTGTTAGGGGAAATCTCTGTAATTTTTTCTTGCTCGACATATGCACTTTTGTAATGGACATGAAAACAAGTTCCAAAGAGATATAACAATTTTGGCTTTGAGAGGATGAATTGCTTTGCATTACTGAGTACAAAATTTTCTCAAGGAGCTGAAGTTGCTCATGGACTGCAAAATTGTAGTGATATTATGGTATGATTTTAATAAATTTTCATTTCAATGCATTATTGTCTTAAATGTGAGTTAATCTGCTATCGCTAGAATTACTCTAATTGATTTTAATCTCTGTTTTAAATAGTGTATTGCATTATGATATTGAGCACTACTCTCGTATTGATTGTTTTATGTTATTGAAATTATATAAGAGATATATCTTAGGAGAAAAATAAAATTAGAATTAATCTGAATTCATTGAAATAGGAATGTGTTGGGCAGTAACTATTTATTGTTTAAAATACATTCCATTTTATTTTCTCTTTCATTAATTAAATGAACTTCTTTAATTGATGAAGATTATATATTGAATTCAATCATATAAATAGTCATTTTACCCTGGTTAGTTAGTCTAATTGCTCTCGAATTGAGAGAAGACTATCCTTTCTCAATTCCAGATAGAATTAGTTTTATTTGCATTTTAGAGTGAATATGCATTTATATTTAATTATGCATTATAGCAGTCCCCTCACACAGGGGAATATCTTAGTTGTGGCTTTCCCGAGCCATAAAGTAAGCTTAAGGATCTGTTTACTTGCATGTGCACAACAAGAGGGCATATCTGATTTCTCTCTTTCTATTGACAAGTAATTGACATACTATAAGCTAGCAGAAAGAGAGAGAGGGTAACTGGACCCAATTGAACTAGTTAGAACCATTACATAAACATATAGGAGTTTGATTTGGGACACTAACCGGGTGGTCTCTCTCACAGGTTGATGAGGTCATTTTTTACCATAAAAAATTCCCTAGCTTTATCACACTTCTTTTGTCACTTCAGATTGAAAATTAAATTATTCTTTTATGGATACCACAATAGGTTGAAGATGCTACTTGTATATAGTCTTCAAGGGTGGTTGAATCCCTTCAATGAGGCTGACTTGGCTGAGATAGGGCTAAATTGGTGAAAGAGACTTATTTTACATTTTTGACACAAAAATGAATTTCTTCCTAAGAAGGGTCTAATACAAGATGACAAGGACAATGACTCATGGCACAAACCCTAGAAGCACACAATGGGTGCTTTGAACTAGAAATATAATAAATTGAGCATGAAACCCATGCTTATAAAATAACAATTTTCTTATTATTTACAATATTTTTTCTTAATTTTGAAAATACATATAAATTACATAATGTCATGGGTTAGACGACAATTATGAAGACCGATACTAGTTGCATTTTTCAACACTCCTTCTTAATTAGGGAGGTATTCATAATTGTTCAACCAGTACAAGGATGAACTCAATTTGAAGTGTTTCAAGAAGAGTAAAACAACATATCCAATGATAGATACCATCAAGGCCAAAACTGCCAAGATATCAAAGATCCAAGTGTAAAGACATAATTACAAGGATCCACATGTCATCACAAGAACACCAATTTGAGGATACAAGTGTCATTTCCAAGACACTAATTCAAGGATCTACTAACTCAACAAGGACTAAGGTGTCATCAAGGCAACTTGAAACTATAGGTACCATTAGGCTACAACCCTAGTATCAATCCAACAAGATATATATACCATCTAGGCCTCTATGCCAATACACCAACCCTTACATGGATCTATGTATCATCAAGGTCAACAATAAAATGAAGCTCCATGAGACCACGATACCCTCCCTCACGAGGATATAGACATCAAAAAGGCCAAACAATAAATGAGATCTCAATACAAACCAGGCCAAGGTGTCCTCCCAAGTACCATCATACATGCACACAACCTAAGGTACTCATCTCTCCCTCTCAACTAAATCAATCCAAGCATGCTTACCAAATATTCAAAACCTCCCAGGGAGAGATCAACACACCAAACACTTGTTCATCCATTAGAACATATTGTAGCCTCACAACCCCAACCGGTATCAAACTTCCAATATATTGGTTCTTATTAACAATATGCTAACATAAAATCTGGGGTCCTCAACTATTATGATGTTGTCTACTTCATTATAATATCCAAACAAATATCGACATAAACTTCCTTTTTACAACCTCTCAAGCACCACCAAACTCAACCTTAACACTTCTCAAAATATCTGAGTCTTTATTCACAAATTCATTAAAAAATAGTAACCATCAACAATGCTTTATCCATTCTTTGATCTTATTCTTTCTTCATAGTATTTACTACACATCATGTCATTCTTGTCAACTATGGAGGATATACAGTTTCCTTCATCCAAGCTCCTTCTCAACTAGGGATAAGTCCATCATCAAAAAATTTATTCTTACAACTACACAAGCTCTTTATTTTTCATTAGCATATCATCAGATAACTTCGACCTTCCAAAACATCATTCCTTTTATCTTCATATGGAAACAAGGTCATTGTTTAATCACCAATGTAAACTTCAATGTCATCAGGATTCTTACAACTCCCTCTTTCCATCATGCTCAACATCATCATAAAGTCATCATTAAGTATGAGGTAGGAAACCACTTGAAAATAATGTACCTGCAAATCTCATTAACAAGTAAAACCAAGCACAAATATATATGTACAAGAGCAGATAATTAACTTTATCAATCTAGGGTTAGCATATGGGGTTATCAAAAATTTAAACAAGAAATTAAACCTCAGATATCCAACAATTAAACCATGTTAGGGTTTCAATCATAGCATAAGAATTTACACCTAGTGTTAAACTTTTATGCCTTGGAATTTTACAACAACCTTTACTATGGTTTTGTCAGAATCCCTAAAGACTATCATCAAACCCTAAAAAAATAGGGTTTTATCATATGCCCTAGATATCATCAAAAAACCCTAATCAAAAGGATAGGGTTTTATCAAAAGATAGTACTACAAGGGTTGATTTTAATCTAGAGATCAAACATCCTAACAATATAATAATCTTCATGATTCTACAGCAAAACCTTAGATATGAGAGAGTCATTGATTATAACCAAATTTGAAGACACAAATATTGTACCCTCTTATATGATGAAGACCTGCTACAAATTTTGTAATATTATACATACCTTGAGTTACTTCCTTTACAAACCTTGTAAGGCTCCTTCTTGACGAGTTCCCTTTGCAACTAAGCTTTATACAAATCTCATTTTGAATGCTCCCTCTGAATCTAGCCATAATCCTTTCTTTTATCGACATTCCTACAAAAATATTTCTTTCCAAGGCAAACACAAGAGAAAGGATTATAATCAAGCAATAAATCTATATATATATATAGATGAAATCAACAATAATTTAAAATAACAATATACTTATCTTTTGAGAAAGGGTGGAAGCTCCCTCTTGATCTTGCATCAATCTAGTTTTGTGAGGGATTTTATTAAAACAACTCAAGGACTTTCTAACAAAGCATATTTGATTTATAAACCCTAGGAATCAAAAGAAAGATTAATCCTAGAGACAATCATAAGAAAGATTAATCTTAGAGACAATCATAAGAGAAAAACTTCAAGACCTAAAAAAGAGCCTATACTATAAACAAAGGATATGCAAGGGATATTATCCCTAAATACTTAATAGAATAATCCTTTGACTTCAAAATCTCCATCTTTGGTCTTCTTTGGAGGATTATCATTAGAGGAAATTGTAGCTTGGTATATTTTTTCTCTTCTTGTTCTTAGGATTATCGGGGCATTGGTTCTTGTAATGTCCCATCTTGTGACAATGATAACATTCTATTTTTTAAAGGCCAATCTTACCATGATTTTTATTTGACCCTTTAAATTTATTATTTTCTCCTTTCTTCTTGAAATGGGCATAATAGGAATTTAAGGTATTTTCTTCATTTTCTTGCTTACATCCTATCAAGGAATGACAAGCTTCTTCTTGAGTACATGCAAAACACATTTCTTCAAAGGAGGGAGATTTTTTCCAACTGCAAACGCATTCCAAGACTTTGGTAGTCCTAGAAGGGCAACAATCACAAGTTCCTTTTTAGGGATTATTTCATCAACTGCTTGTAGTTCATCTCTTATACGGGAAATTCTTACAAAGTAAGAGGACACTCGATCATATTTGGTCATTTTGACAGTTTGAATTTCATTCTTTAAACTTGCCACTTGTTCATTATTCTTGATTGTAAATAACTTGAAGAGAAATCGTACATTTTATTTGAAGTATATAGCATGGAAATACAAGGAATAAAGTTGTATTTAACTCCATACACAATTTGGTTCATGGATATAATGTCATTTTATCTGTACTTCTTCTTTCCGGCATGATTAGTAGGTTCTTTGAATTTTCCGTGTACTAATTCCAATACTTTATTCCTTGCAAGGATGAGGTCCATCCTTGTCTTCCATGCTCTAAAGTTAGATGCTCCATGAAGTTTGTTCTTGGATTTCATTTACGAGGTCATGTGTAAAATTTTCAGTGTCACACTTGATGAAGTCTATATATATTTATAGAATTCAATAGGTTTTCTTCTTCAAACTAGCTTATAGGGAACCAAAACTTCTATATTACCTTTCAAGAATTCCTTCCTTCTAGAAAACGGTGTTCTTCAACAAATATTCAAAGGTTCAAAAAGTAAAACTTCTCTTCTCCTTATGATATATCTTGAAACTTCTCTTGAATCCTTTCTTGAACCCTCACTAGAGAGCAAATGATATTCAAGTTGTCTTTTTACTTTCTTCACCTTAGCAATGATACCATATTAGAAAATTAGAAAGGCAAAAAGATTTCCTTATCTTGATAATTACTTGTGATGTATTTGAATTCTTATTAGCTTCTTTTATCTTCTTATCATCAAGCAACCATTAAAACCAAAAACATGAAGATCAAGATAACAAGTGACACAATATGTAGGCTCTTAGTTAGGGAAAAACCCCTCTTCAAGGGAAAAAACCCAAAAATTCTCTTCTCTTCCTTGAGAACCAAATAAAATGATACAACCAATACCTTTGGCCAACAATAAGACCTCCTCCAATCCACCGATTCAGCCTTCCAACTACTCTTTCTTAATCAAGATAAAGATGCCCAATTCAACAGGAGCTTAACCATGCAAACTCAACACAAGTCAAAGTAATTATGCTCCAAAACAAGGTCTCGACCTTCTTTCCTACCTCTGCAATTTTAGTCTGCACCTTTAGCCCTACAACTCACACTGCAACTTCATACTTCTTCGCAAGTTTGTAAAAAAATAGGCAAATTTTTGGTTCCTCTCTTCTTCACTTGGATTCCTTCTTTCTTGCAATGATAAGGCCTTCCTTCCCTAGCTTTCTCACACTTCTTTTGTCTTTTCATATTGCATATATAATTATTATTTTATGGATATAAAAATAGGTTGAAGATGCTGCCTATATATAGTCTTCAAGGGTGGTTGAATCCCTTTAATGAGGTTGACTTGGTGGAAGAGACTTATTTTACAATTTTGACACAAAAATAAATTTCTTCCCAAGAAGGGTCTAATACAAGATGGCAAGGACAATGACTCATGACACAAACCATAGAAGCACACAATGGGTGGTTTGACCTAGAAATATAATAATTTGAGCATGAAACCCAAGCTTATAAAATAATAATTTTATTTTATTTTACAATATTTTTTCTTATTTTTGAAAATACATATAAATTACATCATGTCATCAACTAGAAACAATTATGAAGACTGATACTAGTTACATTTCTTCAACATTATTTTGGTTATGCCGCATACATGAAAAAGCTTATTGAAGCCGAACCTTCCTCATATGAAGATGCATCTAAACATCAAGAGAGGAGGAATGCTACACAGGAATAATACCATTATATAATGAAGAACGATGTATGAGAAATGGTCCCTAGGATAAGTGACAAGTCTATAGCAACTTCAAAATGGATTTACAAGATAAAGCATGTTGCAGATGGGAGCTTCTGCTTCGAAAAACCATTCACGTCTGCTTCGAAACCCTTGATGCAATTGGTAGGACCCACATTATCGCAAATCGGAAATCACAAATCATTTTGTTGAGCCTTATGTCCTCCTCTCCTAACTGCCGATGCATGATGGTTGAACTCGCCGATGCTTTTATCCGCCAGATTGCTTTGGCCCTCAGACTTTGGTTATTGTTTGTTGAACTCGCCGATGCATGATGGTTGAACTCGCCGATGCTTTTATCCGCCAGATTGCTTTGGCACTCGTTTGCCATTCGACTATGGTTTTGGCAATTAGTCCCAACCTTTGTTTCAAACTTTGGAATAACAAATATATGCGCCCGAATTTCGACCTTGGAATAATGAAATGTATGCACCTTCCAAACTTAGGAAATAGGAGAAACTGTCGTTGTTCTGCACAATTTCTACCTGTTTAGAAAAATGAACAACTAACCATAAATCACTCATACGAACTCAGATTTTGATGAAACGAGTTGCATCAGAATCCTGGTGACGAGTTCTATTTGGTCATTTAGGTCTAATTAATTTCTAAGCACTTTCATTTTTTAGCTAAATACTGAGCTCCTGATCATTCCTCCCCACTGGAAGGCTTTTGGACCCCAAAATATACTCTCAATTGTTCAACAGGTGAGGGTACAACTCCCTCACCCTTTCACTCTCTATCCATTTGGCCTTTGAAGGATTTTGTCCCTTGAGTTCCACTCTAAGGTATTCGACATTCCATCTTTTTGAAGTTCTGATTTTTCTGTCAAGTATGAGACAGAGTTGAATTTCATCAAGATATTATGGCTAGAAATCATCTATTGATGGTAACTGAACATGCTCTCCTTGATCATCAATCAAAGGAGGATCAAGCAATCTCAAATTCTCAACATTAACGACAACATATATTTTCATATAAGTAGGAAAATCTAGCTTAAATGCATTAGTACCAATCTTTTCTAGAATATTAAATGGACCATAATGAATTGACTTGAGCTTTTTACCTTCCCCTTGCAATATTTATTTGCTGATATACAACCAAACTTAATCTCCAACCTAGAATTTGTGATCAACACGGTGTTTGTCATGCCTTGCCTTGTATCTGCTTTGACTCTTTTCAAGTTTCTCTTGCAATGTGTGATGTATCCACTGAATTTTCTCAATGAAATTTCTTGCCTTATCTATGTCATTGTGACCATCTATAGCGAGATCTTTCTCAAAGATGAAGTCCAAAGGGGATCTTGGAAAGTAACCATAACATGCCTCAAATGGCGATGTATTTGTGGAAGAATGCTTTTCCCTGTTATATGCATGTTGAATGTAATGCAACTGTTCATCCCACAACTTGGGATGCTTGTGGAAATAGCCTCTAAGAAGATGAATAGCTGT
Source organism: Pinus albicaulis (assembly GCA_034641835.2). Lineage (NCBI taxonomy): Eukaryota > Viridiplantae > Streptophyta > Pinopsida > Pinales > Pinaceae > Pinus > Pinus albicaulis. The sequence goes on from CM076576.1 coordinate 613,744,484, forward strand.
CCTGTTTACCACCTCGGTTTGACCATCTGTTTGCGGATGAAATGTTGTACTCTTCTTCAAATTTGTGTCCATCATGTCCCATAATTTTGACCAAAAATTCCCAACTAACCTGGAATCCTGATCACTTACAATAGAAGTAGGAAGACCAAAATGAACCCATACATTTTGAAAGAAAAGATTAGCGGTTTGTTCAACTGTAATTTTTTTCTTACACAACATCAAAAGACACATTTTGCTAAACTTATCTACTACAACATACAAATAATCATGACCTTTCCTTGACATAGGAAGACCACCTACAAAATCCATTGAGATACTCTCCCAAGGATGTGAAGGAACCAAAAGTAGAGTGTACAATCCAAGTTTCCTATTGCTAGGCTTACTTTTTGCACATAAATAAAATCCTCTAATAAAACAAGATACACTATTAATCATGCATGGCTAATAACAATACCTTTGGAGATTCACCATTGTCTTGCCTACACCGAAATGTCCAACAATCAATTATGTGTGTGCCTCTCTTATGATACTATTTATTTCTCCTTGTGGTATACATAACTTACCCAAGTGATACAACAAACTGTTATGCACATGATAATCTAACTCTTTATTTTGGTTTCCTTGACTCAAGATTTCATACACATCTTGAAAATCACTATCATATGCATATTGTTCATTGTAACTTTCATGCATAATTGAATTGTGCTTGAATAGATGAATTTACAATAGGCCTAGAGAGCATATCAACTTCCTTATTGTAGATTCCATTTTTGTACCTGATAACCAAATGAAATTGTTGTAGAAATCCCATCCATCTGAAATGTCTTGATTGCTGTAACTTTGACTGTGATTGTAAGTATTGTAATGGCTGATGGTCGGTATGGATAATGGTCTCTTTCCCCATCAAATAGTGCTTCAATTTATTTACACCTTGTACCAATGCATATAACTCTTTATCATAGGTGGGATAATTAGTCACAGCTCCATTAAAAATTTCAGAATGAAACGAAATAGTCTTACCATGCTGCATGAGCACTGCTCCCATCGCATAATCACTTGCATCTGTTTGGATCTCAAATGGCTGTCTAAGATCCGGAAGTGCTAATACTGGTGCTAAAATCATCTTTTGATTTAAAGCATAAAATGATTTGTGTTGTACATATCCCCAATGGAAGACTTTCTTGACACTTTTCAATGCATGTAACAGAGCTGCAATGGAAGAAAAATTAGCAATGAATTTCCTCCAATACTGTGCTGCCCCAAGAAAGCTTCTTACCTCTGTAACTGTATTGGGCTTGTGCCAATTCAGAATGACCTATAATTTGGAAGGGTTGATCTTCAACTCACCTCCTCCAATAATGTGTACCAAATACATTAAATAAGTCTTGCCAAACTCGCACTTTTGTATCTTTAAAAACAATTTCTCTTTTTTCAAGACATCAAGTACCTTGTTCACATGGATGACACGTTCTTCTCTTGATTTGTTGAATATAAGTATGTCATCTAATTAAACAATGACAAATTCATCTAGAAATGGTCTAAGTACATCATTCATGGCTCTCATGAAATTAGCTCGAGCATTTGTTAGACAAAATGGCATAACTAACCACTCAAACAATCCTTGTCTAGTTTTGAAAGCAGTTTTCCAAATGTCCTCTTCAACTATTCTAACTTGATGATAACCACTTCGCAAGTCTAACTTAGTGAAATATCTTGCATACTTCAATTGATCTAGCAAATCATTAACGTGTAGGATTGGGTAGTGATTATTTACCGTGATTTTATTCAGTGCACGTAAATCGATGCACATGCGCTAAGTCCCGTCCTTCTTTGGTACCAAAACAATTGGTGAACCACATGGTGAAGTAGATGGGCGTATGATACATTTGTTCAGAAATTATTGAATTTTCTTCTTGATTTCCAAACTCTCCATAATTGACATGCGATACATACCAATGTTTGGAAGTGGAACATCCTGATGCAACTGAATCTCATGCTAAATTCCCCTCTTGGGAGGTAACCCACTTGGTTCTTGAAACATATCGCCATGCTGAGTTACCACATCAAACAAATGCTATTTCAATTTGTCATCACATCCTTCAAAAGATTCATAGTTAACATCATCCATTTTCTTGATCACGAGAGACACACAATTTTTACTTGCATTAACTAGCCTCTTCATTTACCCTGAATTAACTAAAGAAATATTCAGTTTCTTGCGATGAGCTCTCACAATATAATCCACCCCATCCTTAAGCAAATGATATTTGTTCTCATGGCAATAAAACACTGCTTTCCTGTCATACAAATATGGACTTCATAAGATAATCCCAGAAATTTCAAGTGGAACCACATCTAACTCGACTTCATCAACAAAGTTTGCAGTAATAGCAAATCGAAATATGCATTTCCTTGTAACCTGTAAATTGGCATTCTTAAGTATCCAACCCAAAGGGTATGGTTTATGATGTGGTACAGTTTTAAGGTTAAATTTTTTGACTAAGTCTTCTAAAATCAGGTTTTCTTGTGACCCACTATGAAACAATGCATCAACCTTTGTATGATTTGAAATCACTCTAACATGGAGCAATTCTATCCTTGTGTCTTCATTTGGAGTGTTGTTGTGACTATTTGAGGAACTAGTACTTTCTATGGCTTCCTTTCCTTTGTTAACCATGGAAATGATCTTGGTCTCATCTCCTGAATCGGATCCAAGATCTTGCTGTGTGGTAGCAATCATATTTTATTTCCCTTTGTTATTTGGTTTCTTTGGCCTTAGTTCGGGTTGTAGTTTCCAACAATGGGCTTCATCATGCCCCTCTTTGGAACAATGTTTGCATGTAGTTTTCTCCCCTTCTTTATTTATGCTTGCATTCTTCTTTCCCTTCTATTTTCCTCCCTTCTCTTTCCATTCTTCTACATTTACCTCACCATTGTACATGTGAAATTCAAACTTGATGTCCAACTTGAGTAATGGAGTTTTTCCTTTTTGGATTTTTGAATGAGTGTGGGTGGTTTTTGTGGTGGATGTGGAAGATGAAGATGTTGATGAAGATGATGAGGATGAGGATGGTGGAGATGGAGGTGGTTTTCCTCCAGTGCCTTTCGAAATCTTCTCTTCATCATTCTTACCATCTGAAGATCCTTCTCCATGTGGAGGCTTTGAACCTTCTCCTGCTCTTTCTGCAGAGAATGCATCAAACATGATTTTAACCATTATTTTTATGTCTTTGAAGTCTCTCTTAACATCCTATTCTTCTGAATTTCCATGAGTCTCTTCAAATAATGACATAATGGCTAAGGATTCAAGCTCAACCTCTGGTGCTTGTACCTTCTCAATCACTTCAGCTTCTTGTGCAATTTGTACCTCTTCAATCTCAACTGCTAGAGATGAAACTTGAGGTGGTTAAAGTGTAGATTTGAGTGGAAATTTAGGTGAAGATTATGCTTTATCAGCTCTCTTTCTCCTTGTCCTAATATTAGGACTAACAACCAATATTTTCTCTTCTCCTCTCTGTAACTTCAATCTTGTAAGCATCAAAAAATTGCAACTATTAAAAACCTTCTTGCACAATCTCAAGAAAAGCAAGCAATAAATCTTTAGCAACCTTGTGCTCTAATACCAACTTGATATGAAAATTATTGTTAGATAATTCTGTGTTAATATTACTTTCAGAATTAACATGAAAGTGCTTTTGTTTTCTTATCATACAAGGGTTTATACATGTGTTTATGATTGACAATTCATTGAACTTGGTGAGATTAAGTGTATTCCATGAAATTTAAAGCATGGAAACTCAATGCTGAGCAACAACATAATAAAACACAACAATCACAAATAAAATAGACAAATACACAAGTTTTTTATGAAGGAGTTCACCCCTCCTGGGCTACATCTCCTTGGTCCTGCTTCATAGTGTGGGACTTTGTATTAGCTTCAATTGTGAAAAATGTTGTTTACAGTCTATTATTGCCTCTGCAACCTACTCCAATGGCTCCAAAACATCAAAATATAATAATAATGACTCTTCCTGAGCCTAAATTGGTAAAAAATTACCAAATTTATGGCAAAACCAATTTTCTTAGATTTTCTCCACTAATTCTGGAAGTCCGCCAGTTGACTCTACTAAATCTAGAGGTTCCGCCGAATTTGGCGAGTTGGCCAAAGGCGCCGCCAATATAAGTGCAAGTTTAATATTGGATTAAGTGGGTTATAAATGGGGTTAAGTGGATTTAGCGCTAACCAACTTATCATAGATCACAATGCAGTCAATCGCAGATCGTAGATCACATCCCTACTATAAATCATTCTAGGTTGCTCGCTCCTTCTTGCGAGTGCGATACCCCGATGCGATATATCGCATCGCAGCTCCACTCTGATAGCCTTACTGCCATGTTACTTACATCGCAATCACGAAATTGCAGATCCACCACCCGATATGCATTCACGTCCACTTCAAAACCCCCGATGCGATTGGTAGGACCCACCTTATCACAAATCGAAAATCAAAAATCATTTTGCTGAGCCTTACGTACTTTGCTCCCAACTGGTGATGCGCAATGGTTGAACTCGCCGATGCTTTTATCTACCGGATTTCTTTGACTCTTGGACTTTGGTTATCATTTGTTGTTTGAAATATATGTATATATATTGTGCCTGTTTGTCATTGGACTATGGTTTTGGAAAATAGTCCCAACCTTTGTTTCAAACTTTGGAATAAAACATATATGCACTCAAATTTCGCCCTTGGAATAATGAAATGTATGCGCCTTCCAAACTTAGGAAATAGGAGAAACTGTCACTGTTCTGCACAATTTTTACCTGTTTGGAAAAATGAACATCAGACCATAACTCACTCATACGAACTCGGATTTTGATGAAACAAGTTGCGTTGGAATCCTGGTGACGAGCTCTATCCGGTCATTTAGGTCTAAATAATTTATAAGCACTTCCATTTTTTAGCTAAATACTGAGCTCCTGTTCACTTTCGGTATCTGCAACTTTGAGATTCTTGGTCTCGTACAGTCCAAATTACATAGGAGGAGTGGGACATGGTGCTTTCATCTTCCTGTGCAAGGATGATGAAAAATCTATGGCGAGATGATATGAAACTTCTTGCATGACAAGCTTGTCAGTGGGATACCTTAGCAACATATGCAACGACTTCTGAGCGTCGAACATTCTATGGAAGGTGCCACACGGTGAGGAAAACCAATATGCGATCTATGATATTTCCTCCATTTCTCCATATGAAATGTGAGGTGGTTCTTCCTCAAAGATCATCTTGTATAGCGGAATAATGAAATGGTAAGTAATATTATCCATGACTCCTCGATGGCTGCAATATGAGAGAACCCTGCAGTAGATGTACATGGAAATATATCGAGGTGTCCAAGTCCAATCCATGCCAAGAAATGCATTTTGTGCACAAATCACATCCATTAAGTATGTAGACATATAGAACCTTGTTTTCCCACCCTTAGGAGGATTCTGGGCATGTGCTACACGTGCTCTCAACTGTCGAGCCAACAAATATGACTAGTTGAAAGAATTCCCTTCATTCACAACCTCGTTCAATAATACTTCCCACCCTTCAGGAAAGGTTTTCATGCTCTACAAGCTAAGGTAACCAATATCTGGTATCCCCCCTTGAGAGAATTTGTCTTGTATGAATGGGTAAGTGTCTGTTGAAACTTTGATGGTTCTTTCACCCAGCCTTTAAAAATATCTCTTGTGCTCACATAGCTATTGGTGGCATAGAAGTATGAGTTCGTGAGTGTTACTCACTCGGGGAAATGATACATAAGCTGATAATATTCCGCCAGAAAAGAAACAACCTTATGTCCATTGGCACTATTCAATGTCATGGTGTTTTCATTAATATGTGAAGCAATCCAATTGATGACATATGCACATTGGAAGGATGGATATCTACATGAAACCCTGTATAGTCCTGACAGTTGAACACTGACATATACCTTCCGGTCTTCTAGATCTACCTTGTAGCTCTTTACTGAAAAAGATTCATTAACTTTCTGCCATGTTAGATCTGACTCCTTTTCCACAAACCATTGAGTGTTTGCATACACTTTCCAGTCTACTAGCATTTTCTCAAATACTTCCCCAGTATTGATTTCAGTGGTATCTTTTGAAGCATCTCTCTGGGGAACCATGGTAACAATGACTGCTAGAGAGAACTTCTCAACAACTGTGGTACCCGTGGGACATAAAATAGACTCATGGCAAGCACACATTAGCTTTTTAAAATCTACCTTCATAGAAAGATCAAAAAACAAATTAGTAAACTAGTGAGAGGTATTGCACAATTTTCATGAGAAATTGAGGGAGACTAGCTATGGGATCCTAGTAGCCAACGGTGTAACCGGGAAAGGTGAAAACTGGCCAAGGGAAGGTGTATATCTGCTCGGTGAAAGTGTGGGAAACAAGCGGATCTAAGTGATGATGTGATTTTTAGTGCATATATGAGTAAGTATGGATGAATCAATGTGAATCAAGTGCAGAACTCAACAAATAGAAGGAAAATCAAATATGTGAGGAGAGTCATCGAAACGACGACCATCGGTGCAAAAATAAGAAAATTGACATGACACTTGTGGAAGGCAAACGAAAAACTGAAACAAAACTTCTACAAGATAATATAAGCTAAAAATCCAAAAACCATGAAGAGAAACAAGAAAAACAACACTCACAGAAGTGAAATGACAAAAGGCGGCAGAAAAGCAGCAAAACACGACAAAAGAGAAACTCACCCAAAAAATCAACGACAACTCCATTGAAGGTTCCTTGATCTCCTCGGGAATGCAAGAGCTCCAAGATTGAATGTACAAGTTAGATCTAGGGGCATCAATTAAATATATTTGATCAAATTAGGGTTTATCACACGCATGCCTAAAATCAAGGAAAATTGATCCTTGGCAGAAATTTCTAAAAAAATAAATTGTGCCTCCTTCAGGAGACTAATAATGAATCCGTATTTTATAGGTATGTTTTTCGTTTTTCTTTTTTAGCATTTGATTTTTTTTGGAACTGGGCAACTTTCCGGCTTAGTTCAATTCCAGTTTCTGAGCTCAAGGGATAGATTGCACAATTTCTAGGCTTACTGATGGGCTACCTTCCATGACTGCACAATTTCTATGCTCAAGTCATAACTACCAGTCTGGATTGAACAATTCCAATCATCAAGGCTGGCTTGCCCTCATGGATTGTGCAGTTTCTGGAGGCAATCCCATAATTGCTACAAGGTCAAGTCAGAAGGTTAGCTTGTGACTTAGAAAGATAAAGTAAGTGTGAAAACAACCAAACACAAGCATAGATGAGAAGAATAAGTCTTGATCAAATCATGAATACGTGTCGATAGTACAAGATAAGCACCCATGGGAAAAAGGAAGGCTCCAAAATCAAAGCATAGGTAAAATTTTGGAGGGTGGTTGTAGTCACTACAATAATCTCATTAAGGAAAGCCAAGAATAACACCATTCCTACATAACAGTGTTAAGGAAACCATTGTTGTGGTCCATAACAACATCATTTCAAATTCATAATGAAATATAATATACATGAATAAACTTATTTGTATAGATTAATGATTTGAAACTGAGTGATGGACTTCCACTCTCGACCCAATTATAGGCCAGCTACACTGCAATCTTTCTTGCAGTTGACCACCCCTGAGTCAGATTAATAGTAAGAGGAGTAAGTGTTGAAGGGAATTTAACCAATGATAACAAATTTATCACAAAGGAATTGAGAGACCACCTTGTCCCCACCCACCTTGTTCAGGATTATATCCTCTAGTGTCACCACCTGTTCACCTAGGAATCGAAAGTACCCTAAATCTATATCCGCTAATCGTGCAGATATCATGAACACATAGTACATTGGTTCCACCCGCTCCAGCTTGGAGCCCTATAGAATGCACACTGTCTCCACCTACTCACTTGTAGCCGTTTCAAACATAGACATACTTTTCTCTCTACCTACTAAGACTCTAGAGTACACTATGCTCCACTTGCTCCACCTCACAGGATTTCAAAATGAATAGTGTCTCTACCAAATTATTCTCTTCAGCCACACTCCTCTATGTCTGCTATGTAGGGATCTAGAGCACACAATTATCCACACTAAGATGTGTCTCCACCTGCCCTTCTCTAGTATTCTCCTTTCTCCACACTCTAAACTCATTGAATTACCGCTCTTCCATGCAAGTATCCAGATCATAGAGTGGTTCCACCCACTTAACCTATCAATATTATTAGTCTACGTTGTGTCTCCACATGTGTGCCCTCGCTTTTTCACTAACACTTCTCAAGAGCATCCCCTTTTTCGTGATTTCTATCACATCTCCTGTGTGCCTATCCCAACATATTAAACTTACAACTTGTGTCTCCATTCTTACTAGTATTAACCATGCCTTTTCATGTGTGCAATTTTCCCCTTGAGAATTTCCCAAATTCCACCTCCATCCAACTCAAATGATGAATGAATGTATCCCTTGTTCCATCCCATTGGCTCTTCTTTTCCACCAACCCCCTCGCTACCTCTTACGTGTTGGTCACACAACACATCCCATGAGAAAACATAGATTTTATGGGCTTTTTACCCATTCATGAAGCCCATAATCCCCCTCGCTTCCTATCATGCAGGTCATTAAACCCAATCAAATAATATGGTGGTTACTGAATGAATAGCCTGAATTAAGAAATTCCCAAACAACTCCTCTCCCCAAACTCTGAATTCATGTCCTCTCCTCTCAGTCAATCATTTTGTTTACATTTCCACAATATTTACATGAAATACAATTCATAATGACAATTTCGGGAGGGGTAGCCAAATAAGTTCATTACATGAATTATCTATGAAGCAACATTAACATATGAAGAGAGCTTAGTAGTGAAAGTTGAATTTGATTACGAGGCTAAACTAGATTTTCTTGAAGAGTGGCTTATAAAGCCCAAGTATGATGATGATGGAAGTGAGTATGGAAAAGCTACAATAACTACAAGAGTAGAAGGAATAGGAAAAATGAAGACAACCATCAAAATTGTTGAAGCTATTGCAATAGTAGAAGAGGAGATGAAAGAAAATGTAGTTCACAAAAAATTTCAATCAACAATAGATGAGGTACAAGTAGATGCAGAAGAAGAACCACTTGAAGATGTTACTAAAAACAAAACAAAAAAAATATTGAAGAATAAGACCAAAATAAAGCTGAAAAATGAGGAAAAGTATACAATGTTTGGAACAAAGGGAAGAAAAGGTTTATACAACATAGCATTGAAGAAATGCTACGTGCAGGAGTAAAATTGGTCATTGAATTGATCTAAGTGTTGAAACCCTAGCACACGCTTAGACCAATAGGGGGTAGTGGTTGTAATTAAGAGAAAGAGTTAGAATGTGTTAATTAGTCTCAATGTTCACATAGTTTCTAGTAGAGTCTAATTTAGGAACACCATCTTTTTAGAGGAATCTCCATAATCTTTCTAGAAAATTTTCCTTAATGTTTTGGTCTATTTAATCATGTATCCTAAAGAAATTTAATTCAATCAAAAATTCTAGTGAGAAAACTAAAAATATATTATATGCTATTGTGTGATTTATTGCGTGCTATTGTAAATTATTTGAGCATTAAAAGATGTTGTAGCACTCCATTTATTTTCATATGCACATCATAGAGAACTTCAAAAAATTCACATAGTCCATGGTAATTTTCTTCTTTATATATATGATTCCTAGAAATAGAAAATAAACCAGCTTAGATCCATCTTAACTGCGGATCTATTAAGCACCGAGAGGAATCAAATCTCTCGAGGTGCAAACCTCATTTTTGAGTGAAAAACTTGAGGAAATGTTTTCACCTTGAGAGATTTGACCCCTCTAGGTGCTTGATAGATCCGGAGTTAAGATGGATCTAAGTTGGTTTTAGTCGTGTGTGGCCAAGGAAAATCTATCGATAATATGAGGAACATATGATTAATTTAATCAATAATATGTAAATACATCTAATATTAATATAACCATTTTAGATATGCTAAATATGTTTGAGATTTGTTGATTCATTTAGATTTTAAATTTGCTTAGTTACTTCAGTTTGTTGAAATGATAAATATTGTAAAATAACTTTATAGATGAAAAATGATGAAATAAAATTTTTGAATGCAAAGTGACAATGTAATAATATTGAATGATAGAAAATGTGAATAATAAGAATGTAGTAAATTACAAATAACCTTCATTATGATCAATCTCAAACTATTTTCTTCTACTATTATTATTGTCGCCCTTGTTAGTTTTGTCATATTTTTATATCAATTATATGAAAAAGACAGTGGAAATCATAAAACCATTTAAATATTTAGCTCGAGCTGTTGTAGTAAACATCATATCTTGTCTCTCTTTCTCTCCAATATTATTAAGTGTAATTACTATATCACAAAAATAAATCTACATTGTCAATAATTTTTTGTGCTTACACTGAAATCAATGCACACTATTAATCCAATGAATTTAAAATTAATGTACCATCATACATCCAATTACATCAAATCAGAAATCAACATATACACTAAAATCAATGCATCTAATGCAAAAAATCAAATAAGATTAGAAAACAACATCTACACTAAAATCAATGCATCTAATGCAAGTAATCAAATAGGATTAGAAATCAACATCTACACTCAAATCAATGCATCTAGTGTAAGTAAGAAAATAGGATTAGAAACCAACATAAACACTAAAATAAATGCGTCTAGTGCAAGCAATCAAATAGGATTATAAACCATCTACGCTGAATTCAATGCATTTAGTGCAAGCAATCAAATAGGATTAGAAATCATATATATTGAAATCAATTTATCTAGTGTAAGCAATCAAATATAATTAGAAATCAACATCTACATTGAAATTAATGCATCTGGTGCAAGCAATCAAATAATATTAGAAATCACCATATACACTAAAATCAATGCATTTAGTGTAGGCAATCAAATAGGATTATAAATCATCTACATTGAAATCATTGCATCCAGTGCAAGTAATCAAATATCATTAGAAATCAAAAGCTACACTAAAATCAATGCATCTAGTTCAAGCAATCAAATAAGATTAGAAATGACCATCTACACTGAAATCAATGCATCTATTGCAATAAATATTCTTCCCTCTCCCCCCCTTCCATATATATATGTATGTCCCTCCATACCTCCTTATTTGTCTCTTTATCTCACCCCCACAAACACACACTCTCTCACTCAATATTTATCAATCTCTTGGTCCCTCCCTCCCTGTCTCCATGTATCTCTTCTTTCTCTTCACCTTCCATCTATATCTCTATCTCACTTTGTCTCTCTATGTCAACCCCAAAACATACACTCTCTTTCTCCAATATATCTATCTATCACTCCCTCTCTCTCTCTTCCCATTCCCTCCCTCTCCCTCGCTTTTATCTCTCTTCCCTCCTGATATCCTCTCTCCCTCTCTCTCCATATTCCTTATCACTCTCTCTCTCTCTCTCTCTCTCTCTCTCCAGCTTTCACTCTCTATGTATTTCTTCTTACCTCCCTCTCTCTCCCCCTCCATCTCCATCTCTCTTTCCCTACCTCTCTCCACTCTGTCCCTTCCTTTCTCTCCCACCTCTCTCTCTCTCTCTCTCTCTCTCTCTATCTTCACCTTCTAACTTTGTTAATATATGCCTCTCTCGCTCTTTCCTTCTCTCCTCCCTTCTCTCCATCTCTCCTTTATCTCTTTATCTCACCCCCAAACACACGCTCTCTCTCTCCATATCTCCCTTCTCACTCCCTCTCTCTCTCCACTTGTCACTCTCTATGTATTTATTCCCCCCTCCATCTATCCTCCTATCTCCCTCCCTCTCTCCTCCTCTCTCTCAAGTCCCCTCTCTTTTCCTTCCTCTCTCTCCCTTTCTCTCCTACCTCCCTCTCTCTTCCCCCATCACTCACTCTCTCTCTCGCGTTCCCTTGCAATCCTCTCACTTCCCCCTCACTCTCTTCCTCTCTCTCGTCCTTCATCTCTCTCCTTTTCTCTCGCTTACCTCCCCCCCCCCCCTCTCTCTCTCTCTCTGTATGTGTGTGTCTCCCTCCCTCTCTTTTCCATTCAATCATATCTCTCTCTCTCTCTCTCTCTCTCACTCAAATCCTCTCTCTTCCCCATCACTCTATCTCTCTCTCCAACTATGTTACTATATCCCTCCCTTTCTTCTTCTTTCTCCTTCTCTCCCCCCTTGTCTCCATCACTCCTTCTATGTCTCTTTATCTCACCCCTAAACATACATACTCTCTATGCATCTCTCCCTTGTCACTCCTCTCTCCACTTCTCACTCTCCATGTATTTATTCTTCTCTCCCTCTCTCTCCCCCGCCCTCTCTCTCTCTCTCCCCCCTCCAATCCTCTCTCCTTCTCCCACCCTCTCTTCTATCTCTCTCCAACCTCCATATTTATGTCTTCTCTACCTCTCTCTCTTTTCATTCCTCCTCTCCCCTCTCCTTTAGTTTATCTCCATCTCTCCTTTGTAACTCCCGCTATTTCTCCACCTCTATCATATGTCTTTGTTCTTCCCTCCCATATATATCTAGAGTTAATATATATATATATATAATTTAATATTCTATTAATATAAAGTTATTAAATTTAATAATATTAATATGAATTTTATATTTATTAATAATAATAATAATAATAATAACAATAATATTTTAATATTAATGTTAGGGTTAATAATGTTTTTTTTGAATGTTTTTATTATTAATTTGGTCCATAGCTTCATATATAATTAGATGTTGATTTTTACTCCTATTTGATATATTTTTATTTATTTACCTTACCTTTTATACTTATTTTATAAATATAGTATTTGGCCCATGGTATTAATAATCATTTTTCCCATGGTATTTGGCCCATAGGATTCACGTAAATAAAACTTCTTTTTTTAGTTTTTGTAAATACAAAGAGTTTTATGGAGTAAATATAAAAAGAGGTTTTATTTATTTACCATGCCTCTAGTTTATTTATATTTTTATTTATTTACCATATCTTTTTTTTGCGTGTTCTTGAAACTCTTCATATTTTAAATTTATATCGTTTAATTTTTTTTTAATTGTTTATTTATATGGTTGTGTAGGTTATACTTTAAGCCTACATTATCTAGATTTTTTTTTTTTTTTTTGAATGAATGAATGATATTTTCATGTCTCTATATTTCAATCTTTTTCTTAGTCAAATTGATGATGAGCTGACCCAACCTTCTAACAGTTCCATCAGTGAAAAGACAATGCCATGGAATTGACGGTAACATACTACAGTAACTGTCTGTGATGTCTCTCACATTCCAAAATGAAATGTTTTTCTGATTCCACTGCCCCAGAAGTACAAAAAGTACATACCCTTTCTTCCCAAGCTTCTTTAGGTCTCTTCCATCGTCTTGTTTCACACCGAAGTTGATGTGAGTTAGTTCTTAATTAAGCAATAAGAACCTTTGCCCTCCATGAAATGCTAGCTCTAATGTATTCTTTTTGTTGGAGATCACAAGTGGGGTTGAATTCCTGAACATAATACTTCTTCTTTCTACCCAACTCATTTCCCCATATATCCTTACTAAACTTCTCTAGCACAAAATTCTTTAACTCCCTGTTATTTGTGGGACATGCATTCACTTAAATATTCCATTTTTGCATCCATTTGTTGTTTTGTCACATCCATGATTTCTTTCTTTCGACCATCTACCTTCTCCCATTTTCTCCATTCTCTTTAGGTATCTTATAAGACGCACCATGGAAATTGCTTTGATGGGAGCTGCCCCTATTTCACCCAACATTATCTCATAAGGAAACTAAATTTTTATTTTCAACTTGCTTATGATCAAGATTTTTTGAATTTTTTGAATTTGTTTCCATTTTGAAACATAAATACTGCTAGCCCACAATTCACACCCACATAATATCACTAGACATCCCACATACTTACACATCGGGGTCATACTTAGTTATATACTTGGCAAAAGACAAAAGAGTATCAAGATGGACTTGTCATCTGATGATGAAGAAAAAGAGAGTTGTTTGTTTTTGGCAAAAGACAAAAAGACTATGAAGATGGACTTGTCATCCGATGATGATGAAGAAAAGAGTTGTTTGGTGTTCGTCCATAAACTTGGAAAAAGACAGAGTATCAAGATGGACTAGTCATCTGATGATGATGAAAAAGAGAGTTGTTTGGTGTTGGAAAAAGACAAAAAGAGTAGATGGACTTGTCATCCGATGATGATGAAGAAAAGAGTTGTTTGGTGTTCGTCCGTAAACTTGGCAAAAGACAAGAATATCAAGATGGACTTGTAAAAGAGAGTTGTTTGGTGTTGGAAAAAGACAAAAAGAGTATCAAGATGGACTTGTCATCCGATGATGATGAAGAAAGTAATGCCAAAACGTGTACAGCTATTAATTCTGTTCTTAATGTTTTCACCAAGTTGTGCTGAACTCAGGGTCAGGTTGGGATACAGGTTAAAAGAAAAAGCTAGTTGTCTATGATGTTATTTTTTATGGATTTTTTGGTTTAATTTTTTTTTAAAATCTAGTAAAATTTTTGAATTTACAAGTTTAAGTTTGATGGGTAATTTTTGCATAATTGAAATGTTTTGGAGATTCATTAATGTGCTAATTCTATATATAGTAAAAAAAACTAATTTAAACAATACAAATCAAGGTTTCATCTCAATTTTTTCCAACACATTTTTAGACACCTAAATTCAAAAACTCAAACTAAAAACGACTTAAAAAAAATGACCACTCGGTCCAACAATTAATCTCTCTCCGAATCTGTAATTTGTAATCCGCGTGCAACTCTGCGGGTTAGATAGAGTTCAAACAATTGTCGATAATTTACAATTCGCATAACGATATTACAACGTGATTAATCACGATGCTGGTCTATAAATTTGGTCCCTCTTCTTCTTCCGCCGTGCTTTGTGCCGTTCCAAGAACTCTTCCCAATTTTACAATCATCAGACAGGCACCTCTATTCGTGCCCCCTGCCCTCCCTATTCCCTGTCAATCGCTCTATCTTTCCAACATTGACGATCAACGTGGATTAAGGTATCACATTCCCAAGCTTCTATTTTATCGCAGCGACTTCTCCCAGAAGAAGAATGTAGAGGATCCAGTCAAAGTTGTTAAAGAGGCTCTAGCAAAGGTTCTGGTGCATTACTATCCTTTTGCCGGAAGATTGAGAGATGCAGATAACGGTAAACTCACGGTAGACTGCACTGGCGAAGGGGTTCTTTTCGTGGAAGCGGATGCCGATATTTCCCTAGAAGAGTTTGGAGATCTGTATCCACCTATTCCTCGTGGAGATGACTTTATCCATAATGTTGCATCTTCCGACGGCATCACAGACTCTCCACTGCTACTCATTCAGGTTTGTACTTTTCACAAATATGATTGATAACAATTAAGATATTAAGATTTTAAGTATGAGGAGTTTTTAATATTATTTTTAGGATTCAACTTAGTTAGATAAGTCATTTATATTACTATTTCCATGAGAGATAATGATAACGGTAAAGAATCAATTGATTTTCCTATTAAAACAATATATTTTCGCTAAATTCAGCCGCAGTATCAGTCTGATAAAATTTTCGTACCCTATGAATTTTCAGGTAACTCGACTGAGATGTGGAGGTTTCGTATTGGGTGTGCGGTCCAATCACTGCTTGAGTGACGGTACTGGTATCGCACAATTCGTTAAAGCTATGAGTGAAATGGCCAGAGGAGCAGCGAGCCCGACTGTTCCGCCTGTTTGGAAAAGAGAAATCCTACGACCCAGGGAGAAGCCTAGTGTGGAATTTCCCCACCCTGAATATGACCAACCGACGCCCGATGAATATGAACAATTAATGGCCCCTCAGGGTCGAGAAATGAGCGTTAAATCATTCTTCTTTGGGTTAAGAGCCATTGAGGCATTAAAACGACAGGTAGAAGGCTGCAAGTGTACAACATTCGAAGTGTTATCGGCGATCTTGTGGCAATCGAGAACGAAGGCTCTGAATCTCCCTGCCGACCAAGATTTGAGATTCCTATTTCCTTTAAACTTCCGTTCCCGATTTGAACTGCCTCTTCCGACCGGTTACTATGGCAATGCAATAAGCTTTGCCTGCGCTCAAGCGAAAGCGCGGGATCTAACTCAGCAACCACTTTCTTTCGCTGTGAATTTAATCAACCAAGCCAAGAGAAGGATCGATGAAAAATACGTGCTATCTGCGATCGATCTGATGGAAGTGAAAGGACGCCCACACTTTGCAGTCGGTGGCTCTTATATTATTACGGACGTGTCCAAAATTGAATATGACAGTGCTGATTTTGGGTGGGGGAGACCAGTGTATGGAGGTTATACGTCAGGTGTATCGCCTGGGGTTTCGAATTTCTCCGTTTCTGTAAAGAAAGACTTCCAAGGAATCGTAGCTCCTGTGTGTCTACCATCCGTTGCCATGAAAAAATTTGAAGAAATTATAAGTAGCAACATATTTTAGATTATAATAGTCACCCTGGAGATCTTGTACTCGACAGAAACTCATTCGTGCTCATAGTTGCACGAAACTCCACGCTATGTTTCCTTTGTCTTTCGTTTAGTTTGCCCATGGGAGGTTTTCAACCAGGTTATAAGATCAATACAACCAAGACCATGCTTCAATGTCTTTTGGTTTTTTGCAAGGAGAAAAAAACGCTTTCTTTTCTTATTAATAAAAAAGAGAGTATATTTGAGTACTTCTATTTTTCTCCTTTACATATGAGAAATTTAACCCAAAAAAAAACTATATGTCCATATATAGATAGTATGCTCTAGAAAATTTCTTACATCAATTTCAACAATTCATTATAAGTCATCATGAAAAATAGAGAACGGATACTCTATGTAGAGTTAAAGGATCGGGTATAAGTTGGGTTGTAATTATTATGATTCATAGACTTATCAAGGTGTATTGTGTGTGAAGATGTTGAGTCACTTTTGAGGATATGGATGTGAAAATATGAGCATTAAAGACTTTATATGTAATTGAATAATTTGGAATGATAAGATTTTCTTTAAGTGATCACAAATCTTCTTCTTTTTTAATTGTTAGTGGACATTGGTGGATGCTCACATCCACAAATTAAAATTAAAAAAAATTCATCACAAAAAATTCTAATTGAGTTTTTACTTTGAATTCTAAAATGAACCTAAATATAGTAAAACAACAAAATTTTCTCTTTATACCCCTCTTCAATTTTCTTTGACCCGCTCTATTTACAATAATGCCAACTGTAAGAGAACATTATGTGCATATTTTCTCGAAGAAATACTTACCTTACTTTGTGTGTATTCCCCTCTTAGAAAGAAGGTCTGCCACCTGATTCTCTTCTCAGTGTGTAGAAAATGTTCTGAAAATTGATTGCCAATCTCCTAATACATCTCATCTAGTTGGAACAGATTGAGGCGCTGAAGAGAGTATGATCCCTAACCCAGTCTATGATGCTCTTGGCATTGTCATGAATGAAGATTTGTTCGAGTCTAAACCATTTGGTGAACAAAAGGACTCCCCATAAAGCAATGATCTCGGCTCTGTTGTTTGTACCCTGTGCTCCCTTCCACCAATAGTGGTAGTATCTCCCTCGTTCTAGAATGATGACAACACTGTACCCACAATGCCTTTGTTGGCTTGCCCTGTCAAAAATTCCTATTGGATATGTCCCCTTTATATCCTTGATTGTGACCTTTCTATTTTTGTTGTGCCTCTTGTTAGGTCCAATCTCTACCAAAAAATTGACAGCCTTCGTAATAAGCTCCTGAATCTCTGACATTTTGTGCTAAAAAATCATTGAGTTCTTGTTGCGCCAAATGGACCAAATAATATAAAAGGGTAAAGCATGATACTTGTTTCATTTCAAGAACCAGAAACGAAAGTTTGAGATCAATGTTTGATGAATCCCCATTTGACCCAACTGTTGGAAAGGCAGAAGAGTAAAGACACAAATAACACAAATAATTCACAGACAAAACACATGAGCTGTGGCGCTTCTATTGATCACACAAAATTTTATATGAATACAATGAACCCGATGAAGGGTATTTAAACCTTTTCGACTAACGACTTGCCTAATATAACTTAACATGCACACACTTACTAAAATTCATCTATCACTTTTCTCGACTTGACTCAACACTCAGTTAACTGAATCTCTAAATATAGTTAAATCTCTATGCGGGAGTTAAATAGTTATTTTAACACTCCCCCTTAATTATGACCGCTAAACTAAAACATGACTCATGAAAACTCAAACATGCATGTTGGTCTTTGTCTCAACTAGGCTTACAACACCCAAGTTTCTATTGTGAAACTCAAACACATCTTTTGCTAATGACTTTGTAAATGTATCAGTTAATTGATCACTAGATTTACAAGGCTTCAAACGAACTTATCCATTGCTCACAAGTTCTCTAATAAAGTGATATCTAGTATCAATATGATTTCTCTTTTGATGAAACACACTATTCTTGGATAGTGCAATCACTGAGGTGTTTCATAATATATTGTTGTTTCTACTTGAGTCCATCCAATACTCTTCTTAACCACACTGCTTGACATGTTGTTGACGTTGCTGCTACATATTCTGCTTCTGCTAATGATAGTGTCACAATATGTTGCTTCTTATATGCCCATTAAATCACACGTGAACCAAGATGAAACACATAATCGAAAGTGCTCTTCCTATCATCCAAACTACTTGCAAAATCACTATGTGTATATCCAACCAAAGCTTTCTTTTATGTACTTGCATACATTATGCCACAATCTCTAGTTCCTGCTATGCATCTCAAAATTCTTTTTCCTACACTCCAATGTGTGTATTATGGAGTCTCCATAAATCTGGAAATCAAACTCACTCGCATAATATCCGGTCTTGTAGATGTGAGATACATGAAACTGCCAACCAATCTTTTGAATAGAGTTGGATTGAAATATGATCCTTCATCATCCTTGCTTAACTTTTTACCTATTGCAACTGGCATATGTACAATTTTGCAATTATCCATCCTAAATATTTTTAGAAAATCTCTAGCATATTTATTTTGGAAAATAAGAATTCCTTTTCAGATTTCTCAACTTCTATGCCAAGAAAATATTTCATGAGACCAAGATTTGTCATCCCAAATTCTTTCTTCATGACTACTTTAAATTCATTTAATTCAAGATTACCTGTAAAAATCATGTCATCAACATATAGGAAAAAAATCAAAATGTGTCCATGCTCATTTAACTTTGTGTACAAGGTAGGCTCAATGTTGCTTTTGCAAAATCCATTCTTAATCATGTAGTTCTCAATTCTGCTATACCAAGCTCTAGGTGCTTGCTTTAGTCCATAGAGCACTTTCTTCAACTTGTAAACATATTCTTCTTTCCCTTCAACTTCATAACCTAGGGGCTATTGCACATAAATTTCTTCTTCTAGAATTCCATTCAAGAAGGTTGATTTCACATCCATAGGATATACTTTCCACTTGTTTTGAGATGTTGTGGCTAGAACTGCTCTTATAGTATCCAATCTGGCTACCGGAGCAAACATTTCTCCAAAGTCTATTCCTGGTTGCTGTGAGAATCCTTTTGCTACAAGTCCTGATTTAAATCTGTTAATTTCACCTTTCTCATTCAATTGTCTTGTACACCCACTTCACACCAATGAGATTTTTGTCTCTTGGAAAATATACCAAATCCCATGTATTATTATTTTCAATAACTTCAATTTCTTCATCCACGACTTGCACCCAATTTTGATCTCTGATTGCTTCTTCAAACGAAGAACATTGGAATGACAACAATGCAAAATTTGAACTATAATCCAAATCATCATAAATATCTTTCAAACTTCTCATCTTCCATTGTTTGATTCATCACCTGATTGGATGCTCGGAGAATTATAATCTGTTGATCCGCTTGAAGATCCATGCTGCTCAGAAAATCTTTGAGTCCTTGTTGGTGTGAATTTGTTTGGTGTTCCCTTTTTTATTCTTGCTACTCTTTTTCTGCTACATCATCTTCTTCCATCAATGGTGCTTGTGCATCAACTGTTTTGTCTATAGTACCAATCCATGATTCTTGTTATTTGAACACATCATCTCTACTAGTTATGGTCTTCTTGGTGACAAGGTTATACAATTTGTAAGCATTTGATTGCTCATGATACTAGTCAATGTGCATTTTTCAATTTTATCATCCAATTTACCTCTTGTTTGCTTAGGTACATGTGCATAGGATACACATACACAAACTTTGAGATGAGATACGCTGCATGACATACCTAACCATGCTTCTTCTGGTACTCTATTCATTGCACTCTTTGTAGGTGATCTATTTATCACATAAACAACACATGCAACTGCTTCTTCCCAATACTCATTAGACAAGTTTCTTCCTTTCAACATGCTCCTTGTCATGTTCATAATTGTTTTTTTCTTTATCTCTGCTACACCATTCTGCTATGGTGTGTACCTGGTTGTAAAATTTCTTCTGGTTCCATGTTATTTGTAGTAATCATGGAATTCCTTCGAATCATATTCTCCACCATGATCTAACCTTAATACCTTGATATGTCGATCACTTTGGTTCTTTGCTAAGGCTTTGAATTCCTTGAACTTTGCAAAACTTTCATACTTCTACTTCAAGAATTAAACCCAGCTCTTTCTGTTATAGTCATCAATAAAAATGAGGAAGTAATCACTTCCACCAATCGACTGTGTCCTCATTGGTTCACACAAGTCTCTATGCACCAGCTCAAGAGGTTGCTTTGCTCTATATGCAACTCCCTTTGGAAAATTTTCATGGTGTTGCTTTCCCAATATGCAACACTCACAATTACTTGCAGGTTCTTTGATGGGAGGTAACCCTCTCACCATTTGTTTCTGCTACAACAATATTAAACTAGAAAAGTGCAAGTGTCCAAACTGAAAGTGCCATAACTAGTAATCATTAGAACATGCAACTGTAAAAGAACTAACCCGATCACTATAATTCATAATTAGAGAAAATATTTTTTTCCTCGTCATCTGCACCTTTTCTATTAGCTACTTTCTTGGGTGTTTTTCATATACAATACACTCTTGTCCCTGAAAGATAACTTTGTATTCCTTATGTGTCAATTGACGAACACTTATAAAATTGTGTTTAAGACAACACACATAATATACCTCTGAGATTATCTTTGGCTTCCCCTACTTGGTCAGAATGTTGACCAATCCTTTTCCATCTACATCCACAATTTCGCCAGTCCCCAACTTTACCTCTGTCTTCATAGATTGATCCAAATTTGCAACCAAACTAGTGTTTCCTGTCATGTGGTTACTGCAAGAACTGTCTAATAGCCATATATTATCAGATGGTTCATGCATGTTATGGCAAGCTAGGAACATGGAGTTAGTATTCTCTATACTAGCATTAGCTCTATGGTTTCCTTGATCAGCCATCGTCTTCTTGCAATCACAGGCATATTGGCCAAATTTATTGCAATAATAACATCTCACCTTTGATTTGTCAAACCTTTGATTATCGTTGAAGTTTATGTTGTTGCTTCCACTTTCATGTTCATGCTCTTATCGATCATCTCTCTTACCACCATATCTTTTGCCTCGTCCTCTACATATCAATCTACTTCTGCCTCGACCTTTGTCTCTTGAAATAGAAACCTGGATTTTGAAAGCAGTTTCTACAGTGGAATTCTTATTTATTTCTATCCTTACTTCATGCGATAGAAGTGATCCCGTCAACTCATCAACTGTCAGTGTTTCGAAATCCTTGGTTTCTTCTATGGTTGCTACCACAACATCAAACATGGTAGACAAAGATATAAGAACCTTCTCAATCATTGTTTGATATTTAATATCTCCACCATAAATTTTTAACTAATTTACGATAGACATGACCCTATTCATGAAAGAATCGATGCCCTATGTCTCCTTCATCTACAGACTTCCAAAATCTCTCCTAGTATTATGCAATTTAACAATATTGAATTTGGCCATACTTGTATAACTTGCTGCCAAATTTTCCCATGTTGTCTTTGTTGAAGACGTAATCACAATCTTCTGGAACACTGCTCGGTCCACTCTCTGTTGGATAAGCAGCAACGCTTGTGCATTCTTCCTTTTGTCTTTCTTCCACTGTTCCCTCTCTGCATTAGTGAGAGCTCGTTCTTCTGCTTCACTCTGAGGTTCTGAAAACCCAAATTTGACATTATCCCAAACTTCACATGCTTTCAAAATGGTCTCCATATTAATGGCCCACACATCATAATCCTTCCCCGTGAAAGGAGGAATTTGTGGCTAGAAACTCGTTGTTTCCATTTTTCTTCAAAAAAAATCACTTCTCTTATGAAACCCTAAGTTTCTCTTTTTATAAGCTTTGCAAAGCTCAAAAAATAACCCTTATAATAAAACCCCAAGTTTTATTTTATATTTAATAAATATTTTATATATAAAATAAAATTTTATATTAGTCACTTTTCAAAAATAATAAAAAGGTCTCAACACAAAACCTTTTAAGGCCTCATATTATTCAAAACCTCCACCTTTAAAAATCAAACCTTTCAAAAAAGGTTGATATGAATATTCAAACCTCCTTTGTTTGATACGAATACTAATGCGACACGTAGTGGAAGGCACCAACATGAATAACGCTCTGATTAGGTGGTACGATTGCATGCTAACGCTCCTCTCAAGGGTACTATCTTGCGTCAATGGCTAACACACCTAATAACCAAGGTTGTCTGCGTGCTTGAAAATTACGGTAGTTTTCTCTTTGTAACGCGGTTCTTTGCTGAACCGACCAACGTTATAACACTCTGACTATAACCTCACAGATGCGTTATAGCTTCAAACAAGAGAGAAAAAAATGTTCTCCTCTCACACACGAATTATTGTTGATCCTTCCTCCTTGGCTCTTTGTAACCTCGCTCTGATACAATTTTTTTGAAATGTAGAAGAGTAAAGACACAAATAACACAAATAATTCACACACAAAACACATGAGCTATGACTCTTCTATTGATCACACAAAATTCAATCTGAATATAATGAACCTGGTGAAGGGTATTTAAACCTTTTCAGCTAACGACTTGCCTAATATAACTTGATATGCACACACTTACTAAAATTCATCTATCACTTATCTCGACTTGAATCAATGCTTAGTTAACTGACTCTCTAAATATAATTAAATATCCATGCGAGAGTTAACTAGCTACTTTAACACCAGTTGTAGGTAGTCCATAATGCCCACCCACACCTCCTTTGCAAATGGGAAACTCAACAAGAGATGATCATTCTCTTCATAATGGTTCCTACATAAAGGGAAAATGTTTGGGCCATGAAATCCCCTGCGCATCAAGATTTCCCAAGTAAGAACTATGTTATGTTAAGCTAGCCATCCAAAGAAAATGCGTTTAGATGGGATATCCCATCTTCATGCAACTTGGAACCAGATTTTGTAGTCAAAGTACCTCTCTTCCAATGGGAGTCTGTTATATATATCCTTTACATTTGGTAGTCCATTATTAAAGGTACCCTCCCACAACAATATATCTTCTCCCTCATTGATGGAAATACATGCATAAAAAAGGTGAGTGATATAATCCTCCCATTCAATGGCATTATTACTGTATAAACCAAGCTCGTCTACCTTCAACGAATATTATTGATATGGTGATATATCGTTCAACCTATTGATATGTGAAAAGTAATAAACACCCATGTTGTGGAGGGTGTTAAGAAGGTCAATCGATAGGGTGTGGATACCATGGAAACATTTCAGTGAATCCAATCCAATCTCCACCAATCTACCATCCCCCACCTCCCATCTGAGGAAACCCATCATCCATTGGCAATTTTAAGTCATACCTCGCCATATGTAGGAGGAAACAAAGGTAGTCCTTTCCCCTTCCTTGATCCAAGTCATGTATAAAATTCCCTGCATATATTTTTCCCTCATGAGATGACCCCATATACTATCTTCTGCTAGTTCCCTCCACATGTTCTTGATGATCAATACCCTATTAAATATGTGGGTATCTAAGATACCACGACCCCCTTCTTCGATCAACCTTGTTATGAATTTCTATCTCACCAGATGGAACTTCCCCTTCAATTCAGTCCCCGACCAAATGAATCTGGACATTATAGCATCAAGCTTGTGATAAATCTCCATAGGCAATAGAAAAATATGCATCCAGAAAACATATATATTTTGTAGGACAAATTTACTGAGAGTCATTCTACCACTAGTTGATAACCACCTGTGACACTACCCAGAAAATTTCCTATTGAATTTTTCGACCAACCATACCCAGTCCTTATTTCCATAGTTGTTTGGTTTAAGAGGAAAGCAAGGATAAGTGAACCCCTCTTCAAGAAGAACTGTAGTGACCCCAAAAAGTTGGCATATATCCCTGCACCGAGGATCCTCTCTGTCACCAAAAATAAATACAGATTTGGATTTTCTCATATATAGACTTGATGCTTCGCTAAAGGATTTGATTATCAGGTGTAGCATCTCCTATTCCTCAAGATTATTCATTCCACTGAATAATAGATTGTTGAAAAACATAAGATGAAAAATTTGTGTATTCCTTGTGACCTTCACACCATTGAAATTTTGTACGGCCCTTATAACACCTATCTTGCGACTAAGACAATACATGACCAACAGGAAAAGCAAAGGCGATAAAGCACAACATTTCTGAAGTCCCCTATATGCCTTGAAGAATTTTGTCAGAGAACCATTTATGATCACTGCGAAATTAGTTCTCAGTGTGCATTCCATAATCCAACTAATATTCTTAGGAGATATTCCCACCTTATGTAAGACCATTCTCAAAAACTCCCAATCTATGCAATTATATGCTTTGATCAAGTCTACCTTTAGCAAACTTTCCTTTTTAATTCGAGTTTTCATGGAATCTAAACATTCCTGCACAATTCCAATGGCGTCCAATATTTGTCTTCCATCCAAGAATCCAAATTGTTCTAGAGAGATATGGATGGATAAGGTCTTCTTGATCCTTTTGGAAATCAAATTGGAAATAAATTTATATATTTCATTGCATAAATTAATAGGCATGTAGTTCGAAAAGGCTACAGGAAACTTCTTCTTGGGGATTAATGCAATGAAAATGGCACTCATGACCCCCGAAATATGACCATTGACCCTGAATGTCTTTTGTTTTATCATGAATGTAATGTGTCTATCTAATTTATGTAGAGTTTTGTGGGGCTCACTATTATGATGTATTGTGGATAGGTGTTAATGGCTAAATCTCTTTTAATGCCATAGTTTTGAACAAGTGAGAGGAATGAAACTCAATATTTTTTTTTTAAATATTAAATATTTATCTTTTTGTTTAATTTTTTAAAGTTGTGGTACATTTAAAATTAAATACAAAATTTTGATTATTTTAAAAATTCATAATTACACTAAATAATTATATATCCAAGTCGTAATGGGTCAATGACCATCGTAATAGGATTGTGGTTCACTAAAATTAAAATAATTTAAAATTATTAAAGTAGCATACTCTACGTGGATAAATGTAAATGTCAAAGTTATAAAATGATAATGTCTCTTCTTGTTTTCATATATTTATATATTTGCAAAATATTTATAAACCAGTAAATTCTTTAAGTGTCTAACATCTCCCTAATAGATATATAATGGTGTCTTTATTTTTGGTTTCAACCCCAAGGTCCAATGCCTCTTTGTATTCTAATGTTTCCTTTTTATTTTTTTAAATATTTACAAAATATTTGCAAATCACCAAATCCCTAAGGACTAGGTGTTTAACATTCCCCCATGCCCCTCTCATAGTCCGAAGGGGTGCTAGTGATCCCAAGCATCATGTTGAAAATTTGAAACTTGTTTCTTATAAGTGTTTTGGTGAAGATATTTGTAATTTGCTCATTTTTGGAACAATGTCTTAGACGAGTTGTCTTGGCCTCCACATGATATCGAATCAAATAATAATTTTTGGTGTTGTTTTTGTATTGATCATGGAATCTATGAGTCTTGGCCAACTTGATTGCAGAAGCATCGTCAATAAGAAGAGGAGTATAATTCGATTATTTCTCCTGCAAGTCTTAAATAATTTTTTGAAGCTAGACAATCTCCTTTTTTCTTCTAAAACTACCAAATATTCTACCTTTATCATTGAATCCGTTGGGACTTATTGTTTGCACGATTTCCAAGAGACAAATCCTGATCCAAGACTCTTAAGATATCTTGAAGTAGATACTCCATTTTATTTTTGTCCTTCAAATAGAAATGAAAATCCAATAAAGCTAAAATTATCCACATGTGAACGTCTGAGTACAAATTCTTGAGTTCCTTTTAGGTACTATGAAACTATTTTTGTAGAAAACCAATGTTCTTATGAAGCATTGCCTCCCTCAAGACGAAATCTCCTTATGTAACATTGTCCCCCTCTCATGAATTCTTGATGACTTCTTCACTTCAGGAAGACCCTTTGAATGATGTGATTGGAAGGCTAAGCCCTAATGAAACTTCATATCAATCAACTAAAAAACCTAAACCATATTAGAAAAGTCCCTCAAAGTGGATCACCAGAAATCTTGAAACTTCTTGGGGTATTCTAGTACCACCAAGGCATATCATCTTTACGATGAGGTAAAAAAGAAATGTATCATTTTCAGAGATGTGATTTTTCTTAAAAGTTCCATGATTGACTACACTATTAAGTGTTTGCTTGATCATTTGAACAAATTCAATTATGCAAAAACATTTCAATAATTTTACAATGAGGTTCCCAAATTGAACTCACTCACTGTGTAAATTTAATTATTGAAATATATTTTTAACATTCAATATAAATAATGTCATCTAAAATTCAATATATGGCTAACATTCAATATATTGCATTGTAGCACCAACCTAAAACACCTCAAATATCATGACATTTTAGAAAAAATGTCTTGGAAGGTTGTCTCTACACCAAATCTACTATTACCAATTCATATGATCAACTCTATCCAATATTAGATAGTACAAGGTTGGAAAGAAAAAATTTAAGGATGGCAATTTATCTTAAACTTTAGAAACCTTGGTGAATTTTATTAGTCTTTTATGTGTAATCTATAAAATATTTGCTAATATTTTTGTAAAAATATTCCAATTTCTAATGATTTTATATAGTAACTATAAAATATTGATGATTTTTAAGATACAATAATTTAATATTACAAAAGTTGAGTGATTAAATTTTAGAGAAAATGGAAATTGGTGAAATTTTCTTCTAGAAAAAGCATGGAAAATTAGTCCACTTATCAATAATAGCCCCTAAATTTTTGCTTGAAAGTTAGCATACTTTTGATCTAAACCAAAGAAATAGAGCATGAAAATTGGGCCATGGGAGATTATTTAACATAGCCTTCAAGGATTTGAAAATTGGGCACCAATCGAGTGCTAGAAAATTTGTGCAACATAACTAAGATGCCTGATCCGAATTTATGCAGGAACACAATGAAATATAGAAATACACATAAAATCAGAGATGCAGTAGAAATAAAACTTCATTTCATTAATAACAAATATGCTTACAGACAGAATGGAAATAAACTAGTTAGGGTGCTGGTATCTTATCTCTGAGAAGAGATGTGGTAGCTACAAGCCTCTAAAATGTGTTATAATGAGGCTTGAGGGCCTATTTATTATTTAGAAACAATGGATAACCCTAAAGATCCAAAAACCTAACCCTAGTAGATGAAGTGCCAAAACTATGGGCTTTGTTTGGGTAAATTGGTACATCAATCTTCCTGGGGACGTAATTTTGGCATATGATCTCCGTTTGATGCACACAATACCTTGTTAGAAATATCTATCCGAGGACTAAAATTTTTTATGTGAGCAACATTGAACGAGTTCCATGTTTCTCCCGGTTTTTCCAAAAAAAGTTGTTTAGGGCCTCAAAATGGCTCTGGAAGTTCAGGACTCGAAAAACTGCTAAAAACAGTAAACTGTGCTACAATTAAGGAAACTGAAAAACCTGAAAGAAACAATGGTGGGGCCCCAAGTGGAATAGGTGGGAGGCCACCAATATCCACCTGGATCAATGCCTCTATTTGATGCATGAACATTCTTCAAGGTTTATAAGACCTAGGATGCTTATCACACATTTACTAAAGGGAGTGGGTTCCCTTAATTATTTTGTTTATTTTCCTAAGTTTAGTTTTAGTTCTAAAGATATTTAAATGTAATTTGATTAATGAAGAATATCTCGGGAGTTGTAGAGATCTTAGGGATGAGTGAGTAATCCTAAGAAGAGTGAGGATTTTATGGATCTAGAATATCTTGTGAGTTGTTAAGGAGGGTTTTGTGGATCTGAACCAGAATCTGGTATCATAACCATTTTCTTTAAAAATGTGATTTTGTGAGCAATTAAGGTTAGTTGGTTGGGTTGTGAGAGTCAACTAAAGAGTGGAGAGAGGGCCAAATACAACTCGCCCAAATTGGGTAGATCGGGCCATTAATTTATTGTAATTATTTTGATTGAATGAAGATTTTTGTGTGCATGATTCCTGCAATTTAAATGTGTTTATGTATTGGCGTGTAAATTTGAGTAATTACTTATTTATTTGTGTAAAGGATGAGGCATTATAAGTAAAGGAACCTACAGAATGAGAAGGAATTTATTATCCACACACCTGTGTGTAGAGACGGAACAGATGTTTGCGTCTCATAGAAAGATTCATTGTAGTGTAAAAAAAAATCGATGAATATGATTTTGTGTTCAGGAATCTAAAGGTCACCTCCAGATTTCAAGTTGCTTAGCTATTGGATAATTGGAACCGCTATTCTTGGTCAAATGGTGATTACGCCTACTGTGGATCTGGTGGACTTGTGATATAATTGAAATTAATCAATGAATGTATGAAAACTAAGTCTTTGATTCAAAAGAGTGGCCCTAGTTGAAATAGCTGAGGAGTTGTTAGCAGTGTGGCGATTTTCCAAGTTCTCCATCGATGAGAATCATTGAATGGGTTCATTGCTGAATGCAACAAAAGGGAATCAAGCCTAGAGTGAAGATAGATTGGTGATTGGCAAGAGTGCCTTACAAGAAACCTGAGTGTAATTTATCACGATTTTCCCCATCCGAGTTGCAGAGGTGTCGACTAGTGCCATCGATTATTTGAAGAAGGATTGAAACACTGTTTGTAGAGATCACGAAATCGGATTAACATTAGAGTTTAGGTGCTTATATGCATTCATTGCGCATGTGATGCGCATACACTAGAAATGCTACACATTCGTTGGCGGTGCTACGCATACGATATGCATTCGCTGGAGATGCTATGCTACCTTTACATGTTGCATTTTCGCCTGCAAGTTAAACCTCACCTCAAAAACGAACATGTTGACCAATCCAAGCTCTAGTAAGTTAAAAAAGTGGATGATGGTAAGGAGTAAGGTATGGAAGATTGTATGCTGCGAGTTTGAATTCGTTTCATTTTTTATAAACATATTTGTGCATGAAAAAATAAGTTTACAGAGAAAAAAACAGTCTTCGATATGAGTCTACCTTCCAGTTTGTTGTTGTGGAATCAAAGGAGACACGCGATCCAGATATATAAAGAGGCTCACTGTATAGAGAGTTTTTTTTTTGTGAATTGAAAGGAAAAGGCAACAATATTGATTTGAGACTAATTTACCCTGCATCATTTGGTATGAGAGCAAGACGAGTGCTCTTTGGGGTTTTTTGTTCAAACACTGAATTCTATTCTCAGTGTGTGTAGAATTTTCATTGGTAATGGATCCAGATACAAAGGGTTATGATCTGAAAGGAATTGGTCGTTGGGAGATCAGAACACAAAATATTTTATGCAGAAAAGAAATCAGAAGTGTAGGCAAAGCAAGATATTTACATGTGTAAAGAAGAGAATAATCCTGAAATACTGCAGGCAATGAAGACTTCAACCATTTCATTCAAGGCAGGCCGTGGAAAAAGGTTTGAGGAAGACAATATCAGGGAAGGACCTTGTAAGTTTTAAGAACTTTAATGATATATTTATGTGAATGCAAGTCGCAACAAGAATTTGTAGCCAGGTAGCTGTGACAAAGGACAAGGGAGAAAGTGAAGAAATTGCAGTAAGAGATGTTGTAAGGCAATGAAGAAAACATGGATGTTATCAAAAGGAAAAGAAAATTAGTTGGAAGAAGAACTGAATTGCAGACAGTGAAAAATAAAGCAACATTTTTATTGTCCAAGCCAATGAAAGCTTAAGGATATAATATCATTGGAATATCTCTCAGGTATGAGTTATATTTTGATATTTGGTCTAATTTGAATTATTTTCACAGTATCGAGAATGATAGTAGCCAACACAACAATAGATTGTGTAAAGGGAAGAGAAATTTTGTTAGTGTCTAAACTCAGCAAAGAATATTTTTGTAGAAAAGAAGAGAATAATAGAGTTTTCAAAACAGAAAGAGAGTCAGATGAGCATTGTTTACAAAATCGTGACAACATTGAAATTTGAGGAACAAGAGTGGTCAAAATATTTTTTGTTGCAGAAACCCGAGGAAATATACCAAGATGATGACTTGGTGTAGGCGACAAGTAAAGACTTGTTACAAAAAAATGAGAGAGGGTTATTGTAAGCTCACAGTGGGCAAAGGAAGTCCACATAAAGAAGCCAAGATGACTATTAGGGGTCATGAGAGAAGCCACATCAAAAGAAAGAAATATGCCAAGGAAAATGGCAAAGGAAAGAAGACGAGTCAAGAGGTACTTGACAAAGACATTGTATTGAAATAAAGTATTGATGCAATAATAATGTTGCTAGAAGATTGTGAAAGGGGCCAAAGGTATGGTTGGACTATGAAAAGAAAGAAGATAAAATGGAAGTTGTTGTAGAAACAAACAAAGAGGATAATATACATCAGATTAAGAGAGGAACTCAGAGCAGCTGAGTTAAAGGTGGAAGATGGCTACTGTAGACCTAAGAAAGAGGTTTACTCGATGAGAAGGATTATTGATGATGTGAAGGTTCACTATATCCGTTGCCATGAAAAAATTTGAAGAAATTATAAGTAGCAACATATTTTAGATTATAATAGTCACCCTGGAGATCTTGTACTCGACAGAAACTCATTCGTGCTCATAGGTGCACGAAACTCCAAGCTATGTTTCCTTTGTCTTTCGTTTAGTTTGCCCAGGGGAGGTTTTCAACCAGGTTATAAGATCAATACAACCAAGACCATGCCTCAATGTCTTTTGGTTTTTTGCAAGGAGAAAAAAACGCTTTCTTTTCCTATTAATAAAAAAGAGAGTATATTTGAGTACTTCTATTTTTCTCCTTTACATATGAGAAATTTAACAAAAAAAAAAACACTATATGTCCATATATAGATAGTATGCTCTAGAAAATTTCTTACATCAATTTCAACAATTCATTATAAGTCATCATGAAAAATAGAGAACGGATACTCTATGTAGAGTTAAAGGATCAGGTATAAGTTGGGTTGTAATTATTATGATTCATAGACTTATCAAGGTGTATTGTGTGTGAAGATGTTGAGCCACTTTTGAGGATATGGATGTGAAAATATGAGCATTAATAACTTTATATGTAATTGAATAATTTGGAATGATAAGATTTTCTTTAAGTGATCACAAATATTTTTTTTTAATTGTTAGTGGACATTGGTGGATGCTCACATCCACAAATTAAAATAAAAAAAAATTCATCACAAAAAATTCTAATTGAGTTTTTACTTTGAATTCTAAAATGAACCTAAATATAATAAAACAACAAAATTTTCTCTTTATACCCCTCTTCAATTTTCTTTGACCCGCTCTATTTACAATAATGCCAACTGTAAGAGAACATTATGTGCATAATTTCTTGAAGAAATACTTACCTTACTCTGTGTGTATTCCCCTATTAGAAAGAAGGTCTGCCACCTGATTCTCTTCTTAGTGTGTAGAAAATGTTCTCATCTAGTTGGAACAGATTGAGGTGCTGAAGAGAGTATGATCCCTAACCCAGTCTATGATGCTCTTGGCATTGTCATGAATGAAGATTTGTTCAAGTCTAAACCATTTGGTGAACAAAAGAACTCCCCATAAAGCAATGATCTCGGCTCTGTTGTTTGTACCCTGTGCTCCCTTCCACCAAAAGTGGTAGTATCTCCCTGGTTCTAGAATGATGACAACACTGTACCCACAATGCCTTTGTTGGCTTGCCCTCTCAAAAATTCCTATTGGATTTCCAACAATGTCCCCTTTATATCCGAGAAAATTTCTTACATCTATTTCAACAATTCATTATAAGTCATCATGAAAAATAGAGAACGGATACTCTATGTAGAGTTAAAGGATTAGGTATAAGTTGGGTTGTAATTATTATGATTCATAGACTTATCAAGGTGTATTGTGTGTGAAGATGTTGAGTCACTTTTGAGGATATGGATCTGAAAATATGAGCATTAAAGACTTTATATGTAATTGAATAATTTGGAATGATAAGATTTTCTTTAAGTGATCACAATTTTATTTTTTTTTTAATTGTTAGGGGACATTGGTGGATGCTCACATCCACAAATTAAAATAAAAAAAATTTCATCACAAAAAATTCTAATTGAGTTTTTACTTTGAATTCTAAAATGAACCTAAATATAATAAAACAACAATTTTTTCTCTTTATACCCCTCTTCAATTTTCTTTGACCCGCTCTATTTACAATAATGCCAATTGTAAGAGAACATTATGTGCATATTTTCTCGAAGAAATACTTACCTTACTCTGTGTGTATTCCCCTCTTAGAAAGAAGGTCTGCCACCTGATTCTCTTCTCAGTGTGTAGAAAATGTTCTGAAAATTGATTGCCAATCTCCTAATACATCTCATCTAGTTGGAATAGATTGAGGCACTGAAGAGAGTATGATCCCTAACCCAGTCTATGATGCTCTTGGCATTGTCATGAATGAAGATTTGTTCGAATCTAAACCATTTGGTGAACAAAAGGACTCCCCATAAAGCAATGATCTCGGCTCTGTTGTTTGTACCCTGTGCTCCCTTCCACCAAAAGTGGTAGTATCTCCCTGGTTCTAGAATGATGACAACATTGTACCCACAATGCCTCTATTGGCTTGCCCTGTCAAAAATTCCTATTGGATATGTCCCCTTTATATTTTTGATTGTGACCTTTCTATTTTTGTTGTGCCTCTTGTTAGGTCCAATCTCTGCAAAAAAATTGACAGCCTTCGTAATAAGCTCCTGAATCTCTGACATTTTGTGCTAAAAAATCATTGAGTTCTTGTTGCGCCAAATGGACCAAATAATATTAAAGGGTAAAGCATGATACGTGTTTCATTTCAAGAACCAGAAACGGAAGTATGAGATCAATGTTTGATGAATCCCCATTTGACCCAGCTGTTGGAAAGGCAAAAGAGTAAAGACACAAATAACACAAATAATTCACAGACAAAACACATGAGCTGCGGCGCTTCTATTGATCACACAAAATTTTATATGAATACAATGAACCCGGTGAAGGGTATTTAAACCTTTTCGACTAACGACTCGCCTAATATAACTTAACATGCACACACTTACTAAAATTCATCTATCACTTTTCTCGACTTGACTCAACACTCAGTTAACTGAATATCTAAATATAGTTAAATCTCCATGCGGGAGTTAATTAGCTATTTTAACACTCCCCCTTAATTACGACCGCTAAACTAAAACATGACTCATGACAACTCAAGAATGCATGTTGGTCTTTGTCTCAACTAGGCTTACAACACCCAAGTTTCTTTTGTGAAACTCAAACACATCTTTTGCTAATGACTTTGTAAATGTATCAGTTAATTGATCAATAGATTTACAAGGCTTCAAGCGAACTTATCCATTGCTCACAAGTTCTCTAATAAAGTGATATCTAGTATCAATATGATTTCTCTTTTGATGAAACACACTATTCTTGGATAGTGCAATCACTGAGGTGTTTCATAATATATTGTTGTTTCTACTTAAGTCCATCCAATACTCTTCTTAACCACACTGCTTGACATGTTGTTGATGTTGCTGCTACATATTCTTCTTCTGCGAATGATAGTGTCACAATATGTTGCTTCTTAGATGCCCATGAAATCACACTTGAACTAAGATGAAACACATAATTGGAAGTGCTCTTCGTATCATCCAAACTACCTGCAAAATCACTATGTGTATATCCAACCAAAGCTTTCTTTTATGTACTTGCATACATTATGCCACAATCTCTAGTTCCTGCTATGCATCTCAAAATTCTTTTTCCTACACTCCAATGTGTGTATTATGGAGTCTCCATAAATCTGGAAATCAAACTCACTCGCATAATATCCGGTCTTGTAGATGTGAGATACATGAAACTGCCAACCAATCTTTTGAATAGAGTTGGATTGAAATATGATCCTTCATCATCCTTGCTTAACTTTGTACCTGTTGCAACTGGCATAGGTACAATTTTGCAATTATCCATCCTAAATATTTTCAGAAAATCTCTAGCATATTTATTTTGGAAAATAAAAATTCCTTTTCAGATTTCTCAACTTCTATGCCAAGAAAATATTTCATGAGACCAAGATTTGTCATCCCAAATTCTTTCTTCATGACTACTTTAAATTCATTTAACTCAAGATTACCTGTAAAAATCATGTCATCAACATATAAGAAAAAAATCAAAATTTGTCCATGCTCATTTAACTTTGTGTACAAGGTAGGCTCAATGTTGCTTTTGCAAAATCCATTCTGAATCATGTAGTTGTCAATTCTGCTATACCAAGCTCTAGGTTCTTGCTTTAGTCCATAGAGCACTTTCTTCAACCTGTAAACATTTTCTTCTTTTCCTTCAACTTCATAACCTAGGGGCTATTGCACATAAATTTCTTCTTCTAGAATTCCATTCAAGAAGGTTGATTTCACATCCATAGGATATACTTTCCACTTGTTCTGAGCTGTTATGGCTAGAACTGCTCTTATAGTATCCAATCTGGCCACCGGAGCAAACAATTCTCCAAAGTCTATTCCTGGTTGTTGTGAGAATCCTTTTGCTACAAGTCTTGCTTTAAATCTATTAATTTCACCTTTCTCATTCAATTGTCTTGTACACCCACTTCACACCAATGATATTTTTGTCTCTTGAAAAATATACCAAATCCCATGTATTATTATTTTCAATAACTTCAATTTCTTCATCCACGGCTTGCACCCAATTTTGATCTCTGATTGCTTCTTCAAACAAAGAACATTGGAATGACAACAATGCAAAATTTGAACTATAATCCAAATCATCATAAATATCTTCCAAACTTCTCGTCTTCCATTGTTTGATTCATCACCTGATTGGATGCTGGGAGAATTCTGATATGTTGATCCGCTTGAAGATCCATGCTGCTCAGAAAATCTTTGAGTCCTTGTTGGTGTGAATTTGTTTGGTGTTCCCTTTTTTATTCTTGCCGCTCTTTTTCTACTACATCATCTTCTTCCATCAATGGTGCTTGTGCATCAATTGTTTTGTCTATAGTACCAATCCATGACTCTTGTTATTTGAACACAACATCTCTACTAGTTATGGTCTTCTTGGTGACAGGGTTATACAATTTGTAAGCATTTGATTGCTCATGATAACTAGTCAATGTGCATTTTTCACTTTTATCATCCAATTTACCTCTTATTTGCTTAGGTACATGTGCATAGGATACACATACACAAACTTTGAGATGAGATACGCTGCATGACATACCTAACCATGCTTCTTCTGGTACTCTATTCATCGCACTCTTTGTAGGTGATCTATTTATCACATAAACAACACATGCAACTGCTTCTTCCCAATACTCATTAGACAAGTTTCTTTCTTTCAACATGCTCCTTGTCATGTTCATAATTGTTTTTTTCTTTATCTCTGCTACACCATTCTGCTATGGTGTGTACCTGGTTGTAAAATTTCTTCTGGTTCCATGTTATTTGTAGTAATCATGGAATTCCTTCAAATCATATTCTCCACCATGATCTAACCTTAATACCTTGATATGTCGATCACTTTGGTTCTTTGCTAAGGCTTTGAATTCCTTGAACTTTGCAAAACTTTCATACTTATACTTCAAGAATTAAACCCAGCTCTTTCTGCTATAGTCATCAATAAAAATGAGGAAGTAATCACTTCCACCAATCGACTGTGTCCTCATTGGTTCACACAAGTCTCTATGCACCGGCTCAAGAGGTTGCTTTGCTCTATATGCAACTCCCTTTGGAAAATTTTCACGGTGTTGCTTTCCCAATATGCAACACTCACAAGTACTTGCAGGTTCTTTGATGGGAGGTAACCCTATCACCATTTGTTTCTGCTACAACAATATTAAACCAGAAAAGTAAAAGTGTCCAAACCAAAAGTGCCATAACCAGTAATCATTAGAACATGCAATTGTAAAAGAGCTAACCCGATCACTATAATTCATAATTAGACAAAATATTTTTTTCCTCGTCATCTGCACCTTTTCTATTAGCTACTTTCTTGGGTGTTTGTCATATATAATACACTCTTGTCCCTGAAAGATAACTTTGTATTCCTTATGTGTCAATTGATGAACACTTATAAAATTATGTTTAAGACAAGGCACATAATATACCTCTGAGATTGTCTTTGGCTTCCCCTACTTGGTTAGAATGTTGACCAATCCTTTTCCATCTACAGCCGCAATTTCGTCAGTCCCCAACTTTACCTCTGTCTTCATAGATTGATCCAAATTTGCAACCAAACTAGTGTTTCCTGTCATGTGGTTACTGCAAGAACTGTCTAATAGCCATATATTATCAGATGGTTCATGCATGTTATGGCAAGCTAGGAACATGGAGTTAGTATTCTCTATACTAGCATTAGCTCTATGGTTTCCTTGATCAGCCATGGTCTTCTTGCAATCACAGGCATATTGGCCAAATTTATTGCAATAATAACATCTCACCTTTGATTTGTCAAACCTTTGATTATCGTTGAAGTTTATGTTGTTGCTTCCACTTTCATGTTCATGCTCTTATCGATCATCTCTCTTACCACCATATCTTTCGCCTCATCCTCTACATATCGATCTACTTCTGCCTCGACCTTTGTCTCTTGAAATAGAAACCTGGATTTTGAAAGCAGTTTCTACAGTGGAATTATTATTTATTTCTATCCTTGCTTCATGCGATAGAAGTGATCTCGTCAACTCATCAACTGTCAGTGTTTCAATATCCTTGGTTTCTTCTATGGTTGCTACCACAACATCAAACATGGTAGACAAAGATATAAGAACCTTCTCAATCATTGTTCGATATTTAATATCTCCACCATAAATTTTTAACTAATTTATGATAGACATGACCCTATTCATGAAAGAATCGATGCCCTATGTCTCCTTCATCTACAGACTTCCAAAATCTCTCCTAGTATTATGCAATATAACAATATTGAATTTGGCCATACTTGTATAACTTGTTGCCAAATTTTCCCATGTTGTCTTTGTTGAAGACGTAATCACAATCTTCTGGAACACTGCTCGGTCCACTCTCTATTGGATAAGCAGCAACGCTTGTGCATTCTTCCTTTTTTCTTTCTTCCATTGTTCCCTCTCTGCATTAGTGAGAGCTCGTTCTTCTGCTTCACTCTGAGGTTCTGAAAACCCAAATTTGACATTATCCCAAACTTCACATGCTTTCAACATGGTCTCCATATTAATGGCCCACACATCATAATCCTTCCCCGTGAAAGGAGGAATTTGTGGCTAGAAACTCGTTGTTTCCATTTTTCTTCAAAAAAATTCACTTCTCTTATGAAACCCTAAGTTTCTCTTTTTATAAGCTTTGCAAAGCTCAAAAAATAACCCTTATAATAAAACCCCAAGTTTTATTTTATATTTAATAAATATTTTATATATAAAATAAAATTTTATATTAGTCACTTTTCAAAAATAATAAAAAGGTCTCAACACAAAACCTTTTAAGGCCTCGTATTATTCAAAACCTCCACCTTTAAAAATCAAACCTTTCAAAAAAGGTTGATATGAATATTCAAACCTCCTTTGTTTGATATGAATACTAATGCGACACGTAGTGGAAGGCACCAACATGAATAACGCTCTGATTAGGTGGTACGATTGCATGCTAACGCTCCTCTCAAGGGTACTATATTGCGTCAGTGGCTAACACACTTAATAACCAAGGTTGTCGGCGTGCTTGAAAATTACGGTAGTTTTCTCTTTGTAACGCGGTTCTTTGCTGAACCGACCAACGTTATAACACTCTGACTATAACCTCACAGATGCGTTATAGCTTCAAACAAGAGAGAAAAAAATGTTCTCCTCTCACACACGAATTATTGCTGATCCTTCCTCCTTGGCTCTTTGTAACCTCGCTCTGATACAATTTTTTTGAAAGCTAGAAGATTAAAGACACAAATAACACAAATAATTCACACACAAAACACACGAGCTACGACTCTTCTATTGATCACACAAAATTCAATCTGAATATAATGAACCTGGTGAAGGGTATTTAAACCTTTTCAGCTAACGACTTGCCTAATATAACTTGATATGCACACACTTACTAAAATTCATTTATCACTTATCTCGACTTGAATCAACGCTCAGTTAACTGACTCTCTAAATATAATTAAATATCCATGCGAGAGTTAACTAGCTATTTTAACACCAGTTGTAGGTAGTCCATAATGCCCACCCACACCTCCTTTGCAAATGGGAAACTCAACAAGAGATGATCAATCTCTTCATAATGGTTCCTACATAAAGGGAAAATGTTTGGGCCATGAAATCCCCTGCGCATCAAGATTTCCCAAGTAAGAACTATGTTATGTATAGCTAGCCATCCAAAGCAAATGCGTTTAGATGGGATATCCCATCTTCATGCAACTTGGAACCAGATTTTGTAGTCAAAGTACCTCTCTTCCAATGGGAGACTGTTATATATATCCTTTACATTTGGTAGTCCATTATTAAAGGTACCCTCCCACAACAATATATCTTCTCCCTCATTGATGGAAATACATGCGTCAAAAAGGTGAGTGAGATAATCCTTCCATTCAATGGAATTATTATTGTATAAACCAAGCTCGTCTACCTTCAACGAATATTATTGATATGGTGATATATCGTTCAGCCTATTGATATGTGAAAAGTAATAAACACCCATGTTGTGGAGGGTGTTAAGAAGGTCAACCGATAGGGTGTGGATACCATGGAAACCTTTCAGTGAATCCAATCCAATCTCCACCAATCTACCATCCCCCACCTCCCATCTGAGGAAACCCATCATCCATTGAAAATTTTAAGTCATACCTCGCCATATGTAGGAGGAAACAAAGCTAGTCCTTTCCCCTTCCTTGATCCAAGTCATGTATGGAATTCCCTGCATATATTTTTCCCTCATGAGATGACCCCATATACTATCTTCTGCTAGTGCCCTCCACATGTTCTTGATGATCAATACCCTATTAAATATGTGGGTATCTAAGATACCACGACCCCCTTCTTCAATCAACCTTGTTATGAATTTCTATCTCACCAGATGGAACTTCCCCTTCAATTCAGTCCCTGACCAAATGAATCTGGACAATATAGCATCAAGCTTGTGATAAATCTCCATAGGCAACAAAAAAATATGCATCCAGAAAACAGATATATTTTGTAGGACAAATTTAGTGAGAGTCATTCTACCACTAGTTGATAACCACCTGTGACACTACCCAGAAAATTTCTTATTGAATTTTTCGACCAACCATACCCAATCCTTATTTCCATAGTTGTTTGGTTTAAGAGAAAAGCCAAGATAAGTGAACCCTTCTTCAAGAAGAACTGTAGTGACCCAAAAAATTTGGCATATCTCCATGCACCGAGGAACCTCTCTGTCACCAAAAATAAATACAGATTTGGATTTTCTCATATACAGACCTGATGCTTCGCTAAAGGATTTGATGATCACGTGTAGCATCTCCTATTCCTCAAGATTATTCATTCCACTGAATAATAGATTTTTGAAAAACATAAGATGAAAAATTTGTGTATTCCTTGTGACCTTCACACCATTGAAATTTCCTACGGCCCTTATAACACCTATCTTGCGACTAAGACAATACATGACCAACAGGAAAAGCAAAGGCGATAAAGCACAACCTTGCCGAAGTCCCCTATATTCCCTAAAGAATTTTGTCAGAGAACCATTTATGATCACTGCAAAATTAGTTCTCAGTGTGCATTCCATAATCCAACTAATATTCTTAGGAGATATTCCCACCTTATGTAAGACCATTCTCAAAAACTCCCAATCTATGCAATTATATGCTTTGATCAAGTCTACCATTAGCAAACTTTCCTTTTTAATTCGAGTTTTCATGGAATCTAAACATTCCTGCACAATTCCAATGGCGTCCAGTATTTGTCTTCCATCCAAGAATCCAAATTGTTCTAGAGAGATATGGATGGATAAGGTCTTCTTGATCCTTTTGGAAATCAAATTGGAAATAGATTTATATATTTCATTGCATAAATTAATAGGCATGTAGTTCGAAAAGGCTACAACAAACTTCTTCTTGGGGATTAATGCAATGAAAATGGCACTCATGACCCCCGAAATATGACCATTGACCCTGAATGTCTTTTGTTTTATCATGAATGTAATGTGTCTATCTAATTTATGTAGAGTTTTGTGGGGCTCACTATTATGATGTATTGTGGATAGGTGTTAATGGCTAAATCTCTTTTAATGCCATAGTTTTGAACAAGTGAGAGGAATGAAACTCAATATTTTTATTTTTTTAAATATTAAATATTTATCTTTTTGTTTAATTTTTTAAAGCTGTGGTACATTTAAAATTAAATACAAAATTTTGATTATTTTAAAAATTCATAATTACACTAAATAATTATATATCCAAGTCGTAATGGGTCAATGACCATCGTAATAGGATTGTGGTTCACTAAAATTAAAATAATTTAAAATTATTAAAGTAGCATACTCTACGTGGATAAATGTAAATGTCAAAGTTATAAAATGATAATGTCTCTTCTTGTTTTCATATATTTATATATTTGCAAAATATTTATAAACCAATAAATTCTTTAAGTGTCTAACATCTCCCTAATAGATATATAATGGTGTCTTTATTTTTGGTTTCAACCCCAAGGTCCAATGCCTCTTTGTATTCTAATGTTTCCTTTTTATTTTTTTACATATTTACAAAATATTTGCAAATCACCAAATCCCTAAGGACTAGGTGTTTAACATTCCCCCATTCCCCTCCCATAGTCCAAAGGGGTGCTAGTGATCCCAAGCATCATGTTGAAAATTTGAAACTTTTTTCTTCCAAGTGTTTTGGTGAAGATATTTGTAATTTTCTCATTTTTGGAACAATGTCTTAGACGAGTTGTCTTGGCCTCCACATGATATCGAATCAAATAATACTTGTTGGTGTTGAGTTTGTATTGATCATTGAATCTATGATTCTTGGCCAACTTGATTGCAAAAGCATCGTCAATTAGAAGAGGAGTATAATTCGATTATTTCTCCTGCAAGTCTTAAATAATTTTTTGAAGCTAGACAATCTCCTTTTTTCTTCTAAAACTACCAAATATTCTACCTTTATCATTGAATCCATTGGGACTTATTGTTTGCATGATTTCCAAGAGACAACTCCTGATCCAAGACTCTTAAGATATCTTGAAGTAGATACTCCATTTTATTTTTGTCCTTCAAATAGAAATGAAAATCCAATAAAGCTAAAACTATCCACATGTGAACGTCTGAGTACAAATTCTTGAGTTCCTTTTAGGTACTATGAAACTATTTTTGTAGAAAACCAATGTTCTTATGAAGCATTTCCTCCCTCATGACGAAATCTCCTTATGTAACATTGTCCCCCTCTCATGAATTCTTGATGACTTCTTCACTTCAGGAAGACCCTTTGAATGATGTGATTGGAAGGCTAAGCCCTAATGAAACTCCATATCAATCAACGAAAAAACCTAGACCATATTAGAAAAGTCCCTCAAAGTGGATCACCAGAAATCTTGAAACTTCTTGGGGTATTCTAGTACCACCAAGGCATATCATCTTTACGATGAGGTAAAAAAGAAATGTATCATTTTCAGAGATGTGATTTTTCTTAAAAGTTCCATGATTGACTACACTATAAAGTGTTTGCTTGATCATTTGAACAAATTCAATTATGCAAAAACATTTCAATAATTTTACAATGAGGTTCCCAAATTTAACTCACTCACTGTGTAAATTTAATTATTGAAATATATTTCTAACATTCAATATAAATAATGTCATCTAAAATTCAATATATGGCTAACATTCAATATATTACACTGTAGCACCAACCTAAAACACCTCAAATATCATGAAATTTTAGAAAAAATGACTTGGAAGGTTGTCTCTACACCAAATCTACTATTACCAATGCATATGATCAACTCTATCCAATATTAGATAGTACAAGGTTGGAAAGAAAAAATTTAAGGATGGCAATTTATCTTAAACTTTAGAAACCTTGGTGAATTTTATTAGTCTTTTATGTGTAATCTATAAAATATTTGCTAATATTTTTGTAAAAATATTCCAATTTCTAATGATTTTATATAGTAACTAT
The DNA here is from genome assembly GCA_034641835.2 of Pinus albicaulis. NCBI lineage: Eukaryota > Viridiplantae > Streptophyta > Pinopsida > Pinales > Pinaceae > Pinus > Pinus albicaulis. Next base: position 613,787,227 of record CM076576.1, read on the forward strand.
AAAATATTGATGATTTTTAAGATACAATCATTTAATATTACAAAAGTTGAGTGATTAAATTTTAGAGAAAATGGAAATTGGTGAAATTTTCTTCTAGAAAAAGCATGGAAAATTAGTCCACTTATCAATAATAGCCCCTAAAATTTTGCTTGAAAGTTAGCATACTTTTGATCTAAACCAAAGAAATAGAGCATGAAAATTGGGCCATGGGAGATTATTTAACATAGCCTTCAAGGATTTGAAAATTGGGCACCAATCGAGTGCTAGAAAATTTGTGCAACATAACTAAGATGCCTTATCCGAATTTATGCAGGAACACAATGAAATATAGAAATACACATAAAATCAGAGATGCAGTAGAAATAAAACTTCATTTCATTAATAGCAAATATGCTTACAGACAAAATGGAAATAAACTAGTTAGGGCGCTGGTATCTTATCTCTGAGAAGAGATGTGGTAGCTACAAGCCTCTAAAATGTGTTACAATGAGGCTTGAGGGCCTATTTATTATTTAGAAACAATGGATAACCCTAAAGATCCAAAAACCTAACCCTAGTAGATGAAGCGCCAAAACTATGGGCTCTGTTTGGGTAAATTGGTACATCAATCTTCCTGGGGACGTAATTTTGGCATATGATCTTCATTTGATGCACACAATACCTTGTTAGAAATATCTATCCGAGGACTAAAAATTTTTATGTGAGCAACATGGAACGAGTTCGATGTTTCTCCCGGTTTTTCCAAAAAAAGTCGTTTAGGGCCTCAAAACGGCTCTGGAAGTTCAGGACTCGAAAAAATGCTAAAAATAGTAAACTGTGCTACAATTAAGGAAACTGAAAAACCTGAAAGAAACAATGGTGGGGCCCTAAGTGGAATAGGTGGGTGGCCACCAATATCCACCTGGATCAATGCCTCTATTTGATGCATGAACATTCTTCAAGGTTTATAAGACCTAGGATGCTTATCACACATTTACTAAAGGGAGTGGGTTCCCTTAATTATTTTGTTTATTTTCCTAAGTTTAGTTTTAGTTCTAAAGATATTTAAATGTAATTTGATTAATGAATAATATCTCGTGAGTTGTAGAGATCTTAGGGATGAGTGAGTAATCCTAGGAAGAGTGAGGATTTTATGGATCTAGAATATCTTGTGAGTTGTTAAGGAGGGTTTTGTGGATCTGAACCAGAATCTGGTATCATAATCATTTTCTTTAAAAATGTGATTTTGTGAGCAATTAAGGTTAGTTGGTTGGGTTGTGAGAGTGAACTAAAGAGTGGAGAGAGGGCCAAATACAACTCGCCCAAATTAGGTAGATCAGGCCATTAATTTATTGTAATTATTTTGATTGAATGAAGATTTTTGTGTGCATGATTCCTACAATTTAAATGTGTTTGTGTATTGGCGTGTAAATTTGAGTAATTACTTATTTATTTGTGTAAAGGATGAGGCATTATAAGTAAAGGAACCTGCAGAATGAGAAGGAATTTATTATCCAGACACCTATGTGTAGAGACGGAACAGACGTTTGCGTCTCATAGAAAGATTCATTGTAGTGTAAAAAAAAATCGATGAATATGATTTTGTGTTCAGGAATCTAAAGGTCATCTCCAGATTTCAAGTTGCTTAGCTATTGGATAATTGGAAACGCTATTCTTGGTCAAATGGTGATTATGCCTACTATGGATCTGGTGGACTTGTGATATAATTGAAATTAATCAATGAATGTATGAAGACTAAGTCTTTGATTCAAAAGAGCGGCCCCAGTTGAAATAGTTGAGGAGTCGTTAGCAGTGTGGCGATTTTCCAAGTTCTCCATCGGTGAGAATCATTGAATGGGTTCATTGCTGAATGCAACAAAAGGGAATCAAGCCTAGAGTGAAGATAGATTGGTGATTGGCAAGAGTGCCTTACAAGAAACCTGAGTGTAATTTATCACGATTTTCCCCATCCAAGTTGCAGAGGTGTCGACTAGTGCCATCGATTATTTGAAGAAGGATTGAAACACTGTTTGTAGAGATCATGAAATCAGATTAACATCAGAGTTTAGGTGCTACACATTCATTGCGCATGTGATGCGCATACACTAGAAATGATACACATTTGTTGGCGGTGCTACGCATACGATATGCATTCGCTGGAGATGTTATGCTACCTTTACATGTGTTTTCACCTGCAAGTTAAACCTCACCTCAACAACGAACATGTTGACCAATCCAAGCTCTAGTAAGTTAAAAAAGAGGATGATGGTAAGGAGTAAGGTATGGAAGATTGTATGCTGCGAATTTAAATCCGATTCATTTTTTATAAACATATCTGTGCATGAAAACATAAGTTTACAGAGAACAAAACAGTCTTCGATATGAGTCTACCTTCCAGTTTGTTGTTGTGGAATCAAAGGAGACACGCGATCCAGATCTGCAAAGAGGCTCACTGTATAGAGAGTTTTTTTTTGTGAATTGAAAGGAAAAGGCAACAATATTGATCTGAGACTAATTTACCCTGCATCATTTGGTATGAGAGCAAGACTAGTGCTCTTTGGGGTTTTTTGTTCAAACACTGAATTCTATTCTTAGTGTGTGTAGAATTTTCATTGGTAATGGATCCAGATACAAAGGGTTATGATATGAAAGGAATTGGTCGTTGGGAGATCAGAACACAAAATATTTTATGAAGAAAAGAAATCATAAGTGTAGGCAAAGCAAGATATTTACATGTGTAAAGAAGAGAATAATCCTGAAATACTGCAGGCAATGAAGACTTCAACCATTTCATTCAAGGCAGGCCGTGGAAAAAGGTTTTAGGAAGACAATATCAGGGAAGGACCTTGTAAGTTTTAAGAACTTTAATGATATATTTATGTGAATGCAAGTCGCAACAAGAATTTGTAGCCAGGTAGCTGTGACAAAGGACAAGGGAGAAAGTGAAGAAATTGTAGTAAGAGATGTTGTAAGGCAATGAAGAAAACATGGATGTTATCAAAAGGAAAAGAAAATTAGTTGGAAGAAGAACTGAATTGCAGACAGTGAAAAATAAAGCAACATTTTTATTGTCCAAGCCAGTGAAAGCTTAAGGATATAATATCATTGGAATATCTCTCAGGTATGAGTTATATTTTGATATTTGGTCTAATTTGAATTATTTTCACAGTATCGAGAATGATAGTAGCCAACACAAAAATAGACTGTATAAAGGGAAGAGAAGTTTTGTTAGTGTCTAAACTCAGCAAAGAATATTGTTGTAGAAAAGAAGAGAATAACAGAGTTTTCAAAACAGATAGAGAGTCATGTGAGCATTGTTTACAAAATCCTAACAACATTGGAAGCTGAGGAACAAGAGTGGTCAAAAGATTTTTTGTTGCAGAAACCCAAGGAAATATACCAAGATGATGACTTGGTGTAGGCGACAAGTAAATACTTGTTACAAAAAAATGAGAGAGGGTTATTGTAAGCTCACAGTGGGCAAAGGAAGTCCACATAAAGAAGCCAAGATGACTATTAGGGGTCATGAGAGAAGCCACAACAAAAGAAAGAAATATGCCAAGGAAAATGGCAAAGGAAAGAAGATGAGTCAAGAGGTACTTGACAAAGACATTGTATTGAAATAAAGTATTGATGCAATAATAATGCTGCTAGAATGTTGTGAAAGGGGCCAAAGGTATGGTTGGACTATGAAAAGAAAGAAGATAAAATGGAAGTTGTTGCAGAAACAGACAAAGAGGATAATATACATCAGATTAAGAGAGGAACTCAGAGTAGCTGAGTTAAAGGTGGAAGATGGCTATTGTAGACCTAAGAAAGAGGTTTACCTTGATGAGGAAGGATTATTGATGATTTTCTGAACTATTGGACAAGTTCGGATCACAGAGAGATGTGATGATTAAGACATCAAAGGAAGAGGAGCCTTGTTTTTTTAAACTAATGCTTTGTGTATGTTTGCAGGTGATGACAAACCTTTAGAAGATTTGTTTATGCACGTTGATGAAGAAATGAAGTTGTTAGAAGAGACGATTGTAATAGAACAATTCTTAATTGAAAATGTGTTCAAAGACACTAAATATGGACAATTGTTGAAGACTACTATGGAAGTTGAAGATGACGAATCTAGTAATACTTGGCAAAAAAATGGCAGACAGTCTGAAGACAAAGGGAAATTGAAAATTGCGAAGGAAGAAGTAGAAAATAGGTATGAAGATAACCTTATGACAGGATCAAACAAGAGCATATGTACAGTGCAAACACTTGAGGTAATGGGATTATCTCTTCAATTTTTATTAAAAAATTATGAATCTGTATTGATAGTTAATGGGCAAGAAATTGTCTTGAAAGGACATAATGGAGCATTAATGGAAATGGCTCTGACTAAATATTTCACCATGGAAGATGGTAGAACAAAAATTTATAAGGAGAATTCAGTCCAAGGAGGTACATCTAGTCTAGTAAAGTCTGTGAAGAGGAAAGGAAAAGAGGACAGACACGAACTTAAGGATAAGTTGGCAGAGGCTAATGCGCAAAAAAAAATTGAAGACAATGTTATTTGTACAAATTTCAAAAAGAGTAAAGGTGAATGTAATCAACAAACTGAAAAGAGACAGGCAATCTCAGAGGATGAAGGCAAGGATGCTTTAGTTAACTATGCATTTGCAGTGAGCAGCAAAGGGGTTCAATGGAATGTGATATTCATTGTGTTAACAATAATTTTTACTATTGTAAAAGGGACTTTACAATGGAATGAAAAATCTGTTGTATATGGTGACTTTGTTTCATGTATGAAAACACATAGAACTTTAGCTTCTAAAAATAGAAATTGGCAGATTTTGATTGAAAAGAAAGAGAAATGGAAAGAGCAACTTAGTGGCTTACATATTTGTAAGGAAGAAAAGGGAAGAATGAAAATAAATATGAAAGGAAGGAAGGCCAAAGAGAAGAACAGAGAACAAAATTCAGAAATTAGACAACATTCAGAAAAAAGTGTAGACAAAAAAGAAATTTCCAAGACAAGAAAACATGAAGGAGGATATGACAAGTTTGACATGTCATATGCACATCAAGAGAATGAAAAATCAGAGAAGAATTGGAGCAGAGTTAATGATGAAAATGATAGAAAATGTAATATGTTTTCTGATTTTGAATTATTAACTGTTGAATGTGTTTTTCAGTATGAAAGACAAATTGTTTTGGGAGATATATTTGTTTTTGCAAATATAAAGGAGTATGTAAGTTCTGGAAATGCGGAAAATCAATTTTCCTTATGGAAACAAGAAGATGGGAGAAAGCAACTAGTTAGCTCAGAAGCTTGGAATGGAGGAAAAAGAGTTCATATAACTCTTATACAAGTCATTGTAGAAGAGAAAGAAGATTGTAGAGGATGTGAAATTACAGTCCATGAACAAATTTTGTTTTTGATCCAAAGAAGATTTGAATGTCAAGAGTTTATCTTGAGTTTGCAATTGAAAAATTGGGCGAATAGTTCAGTTAAATTTAATATGAATATGGAGAAAATTGAACAAGGTTCAATAACTAAAATTATTGCAGTTGATGGACAGTATGTAGCTGAAAGGTCATATGTTCTTGTATCAAGAAAGGAATAATCTTCTTTTGAAATTTAGAGGATTCCACTCAAGATATTGGATAAGTGGATGATGAAAACAACAAAGGTGATAGGTATGATAATTTCTCAAATTCAACAAGTCAAGAAGAGATGGAATGATATGCCAGATAGTATAAAGAAAATGGTTTGGAAACATAAGAGGATGCTGGTGATAGGGTCAGAAATCAAAATATACAATCATGTACAAGACAATGGAACTAGTGAAAAATACATGAAGTTGAAGTTCAATTATGTTGAGATGATGACAAGTCAACATCACACAGAGGTACATAAATTTATAATTCCTTGAGGAGATACTTATGTTGGATATCAGTATCAAAACACTATGTAGTGGAGGTGATCATGAAATCGTAGAAAAAGGAGGTAATGTAGTCTTCTCTGTCTGTCAATGAGAAGCCTTCTGGTTGTTCCATGTACACTTCTTCTTCTAGATCTCCATTAAGAAAAGCAGACTTTACATCCATTTGATATACCTGATGTAAGGTTGTCTTTTCCATTTGTTTGCTTGAGGTAGTCTTTTCAATGTTTGCATCTTTTGCTGGTTTGAATTACTCCTTCTTGCATGACAATATGCAGCAATGTGTCCCAACTTGTGGCAGACATAACAGGTGGTATTCTTCATTGGAGGGAAGAATCTCCTTTGATGGTTTCCAAATTTTACATATTCAGGGGTCTTAGTATTTATTACATTCTTTTCTACTAGCGGTTTCTTCTGATTTGTGTCTTCCTTATTGCAGATTTCTTCTTTTGTAGGAATTGTTTGAGCTGCTTCATCATTCTTCTTTGCTTTTACAAAAGTAATCTCTCTGTCAACCTTTTATTTTCCTTTACTTGATTCTCCTTCATAGCCTATTCCAGTCTTTATAATAGGGGATCTTTGAGTAACCAAAATTTCATTCAACTTACTAGAGCTTATTGTTTGGAAAGAGTTTATAACCATTTTCCTTTGAGCATTTACTAATTTCTTTCTGAGACATACTACTTCTTCTTCTAACTTTTCTTGTTCTTGAGTTTTTTCTTTGATTTGCTTAAGTAACATGTACTCTATCTTCTTGGCTTCTTCAAGCTCTATCTTTAGCTGCTTAAAAACTTCTGAACTATGTTCTTCTCGTACATACTTGAGGAGAATGTCTTTTTGTTTTCTGTATTTCAGTTTGAGTCTATCAATCTCTTCTAGAGCACTTCTTAGCTCCCCCTCAAGGTCGACTTCACCTTCTTCTTCTTCATCTTCTAGCAGGATACCTTCAAGTTCTTCTATGGCCATCAATAAGAATTCAGAGGTTCCTTCTTCACTTGAGGATTCATCTGAATCTTCAGATGTACTACTGTCTTGCTGAGCATAGAAGGATTTTCTGCTGAACTTATTTCCTTTCTGCCAGTTCTTTGATTTATTTCTCTCTGGCTCTTGAGGCTGATTCCTTACTTTCTTGTGAGGACACTTAGCAGCATAATGTCCAACTCTTCCATAGTTAAAGCATTTGAAAGGAAGTTTACCTTTGTATTTACCTGATCCTCTATCTAATTTATTGACAAATTTTTCCTCTTCTTCATCCGAGCAGGAGCATATGTCTCCTTCTTCTTCTTTCTTCTTTTCTGATTTAAAAGCTGCCTCCCTCGTACTTGTCTTCTTCTGTGGGAGCCTCATTTCATAGGCTGTTAGATTTCCAAGTAGCTGGTTCATGGTCAAGGTCTCCCAATCAGTTGTTTCTTCTATTGCAAACACCTTTGGATTAAACCTGGATGGAAGAGATCTTAGAATCTTTTGCACAATAATACTTTCTGGAATTTTTTCTCCAAGAGCTTTCATATTGTTAATAATTTCTGCAGCTTTTAGAAAGAAACTGGTAATGTCTTCATCATCATTAATTTTAAGTTCTCAAACTGGGCTCTATAGACTTGAAGTTTGGCAGTCTTTACTTTCTTGTCTCCCTCATGTATGTTCTCAAGAGTATCCCATATATCTTTGGCAGTGTCTTTGTGCATTACTTTAATAAATTCTGCTTCACATAATCCATTCAGGATGGAATTCATGGCCTTTGCATTAGCCACAAAATCTTGTTTTGTTTCTTTTTCTGTGTCAGTTGCCTTTGGGGAATATCCTAATTCCACATCAGCCCAGACTTCTATTCCTAGAGACATTATGTATGTCCTCATTTTGATTTTTCAGAAAGCATAATTTTCACCAGTGAAGAAAGGGGCTTTATTGGTTGAGCATCCTTCTTTACTAGCCATCTTGGGAACCTAAGATCTCCTTTCAGTTGTTAGACTTGAACAAAGGAACCTGCTCTGATACCAATTGTTGAACCTTTAGTTAAACTGAGAGGGGGGGGGGGTGAATCAGTTTAACACATTCCTGATCTTTTAGAACTTTTCATTAAACTTATTTACACCTTCATTTCATATCCAATTTAATGTGTGAGTAATCTTAGAATGTAAGAAGCAAGTGTTAGTATAATATAACAGTAGACTTAGTATGAGAGCAGCAGGTATTAAGCATATGATACATATCAGATCAATACATAAATATCATGCACAGAGACACCAGATATAAGTGGAAACCCATAAAGGGAGAAAACCACATCTTATTATTGTTGTGATGCAAAGGCAAGCTCCAACTCCCTCTCACCATTATTTTTCTGCAGGCACCAACCTACAGGAGGCTCCAACCTCAATTTTGCAAGCTACAACTTGCAAGGAAGCACCAACTCCCTTCAATTTTCTGCAGGCACCAACCTACAGGAGGCTTCAACCTTAGTCAGCTACAACTGACAGCTATCAAGCTGCAACTCGATAGGGAAGCTCCAACTTCCTCAATTTATCAAAATGAATGTTTGTTGATTTACTCCAGATATCAGCTCTATTCTGTATATGCTCTTCTTCTCTTAATATTCTCTGCTTTATTCTTCTATATTCTGCATTCTCTGTATTTGCTCTCTCTGCATCCTTTTTTTTTTTGTGCATATCAAATTAATATTATATATAGAGATCCTCACATGACTGTTTGTATTTCACAAAGAATTTGAAGTGAACAGTCATGACTCTTTGGCTTCTATCTTATCATTCCTTTATCCAACTCATTTTTAAAATTATAACAATATGTACAAATTTCCATGCTACAGTGGGATTTTGTCTTTTCCTTAGGATACTTGCCTTTGCATCACACACAATAAAAATAATTACAACATTTACATTCACATTTTTAATTACACATTTCAATTTCACTCAACTCCTTTTCTGGATTTTGGCTTTACTGGATTTGTCTTTTTCTACTGTTGTTAAGAACCTGTTCTGCATACACTTTGTTCACTGTCATCTGCATATTCACTGTTTTCTGTGCTTATTCACCTGTCCAACTCATTTCTGTACCTATTCCTGTTCACCGAAATTTCATCTCTGCATGCTCTCCTCTTCTTTTTCCTTTTCCATAATTTCATTCAAGTTTCATGCCCAATCATTTCCCAAGTCCGAGCAATCTCATAATCTCTGCTTTCTTCTACACTGGCAGTTCCAATGTTTAAATCTGAAGTGTTAATAAATCAACCATATTCCCAGTACTTTTCAATATTTCACTTAACTGTGTGTAAATGCATCCCAAGCTTCATTTCCAATCATATTCCAACCCGGAAATCTCACTCTGCACTTATTCTACGCTGGAAAACTCAAACAAATAAGTCTGGTCATTTTTAATGTCTCAATTCAAAGAATTGAGATATTAATTCAACATTCCGCCATGGCTATAAAATCATACATATGAATTCATTCATATTTCGATCATTACAATTTTCGAACTTAATTTTGGCTCCCGGCTTATATATATATAACTTTCAAACTTTATATTATGCTGCCAATACGATTAACCTTGGTTAAAATTTTTTTAATATAACTCACCGGGCCTTATACTAAGATTACAATACGTCGAATAACATTAATAAACCAAATTCATTATATATGACTCCGCCCCGAGCCCACAATACAACCAAAGGACCAATCGAGTGCACATCGTACCTTTGTTAACCCACGCGCCCATCCGACGGTTGGTATTACGTTGCCCGATCCAACGTATATCGCTCGATCAACATGCGCAAACAATAATGCACGATGGCGCTCCGTACTCGGGTTATCCTCCGCACACCTTGGTTAAACTCTAGGCAAGTCCGACGCACGATCACTGTCCGATGGCCCTCTTCCAGATCAACGGCTCGTGTTAATTTCGCTCCGCGTCCTGGTACGAAAGTTAATGCGCGAAGGCACACGTTAAACGGTGGTTTTACTGTTCATCCAGGGACACACGTCGATCAATCAATGGAATCGCTGCCAATTCGGGAATACCGCCTTCCGTATAATAGTGGTGCGATGAATACCACCGTTCACTTTAAACCGCCGTTACTGTTCATTCAGCTCTTGGTTCCACTTCTCCCTATGCTCCAGGTTCTGGTCCTCCACAATTTCAATTATATATATTCTTTTGTTACGGCCTGTTATGGTTCGCTTCTTCATTCACACCGGCGTATTTGGACGGTGGCTCCGCCCATTCATACCGTGCATTTGACTATGGTTCCGCTCATTCATACCGTGCATTTGATCCCTTCGTCACCAAAATAAAATACAAATTTGGATTTTCTCATATAGAGACTTGATGCTTCGCTAAAGGATTTGATGATCGTGTAGTATCTCCTATTCCCTCAAGATTAGTTCATTCACCGAATAGATTGTTGGTTATAGACAAAAATTTAGGCCTTATGACCTTCATACTATTGAAATTTCGTACGGTCTTTATAACACCTATTCTTTATGTACTAAGACAATACATGACCAAAAGGTAGAAAAGCAAAGTATGGCAAAAGCACAACCTTTCTCTCAAGTCCGAGCAGCATGCCCTGGGAAGAATTTTTGTCGAGAACCATATTTATGACTAATTAAATTAGTTCTCGGCAGTACCCCATAATTCAACTAATATTCTTAGAGATATCTTTTGGTAAGACCATTCTCAAAAACTCCCAATCTATGCACAATTATATGCTTTACTCAAGTCTACCTTATAAACTTTTTAATTCGAGTTTTCATGAATCTAAAACATTCTCATGAATAATCCCAATGGCGTCTGAATATTTGTCTTCCATCCAAGAATCCAAATTGTTCTTAGAGATATGGATGATAAGGTCTTCTTGATCCTTTTGGAAATCAAAATTGGAAATAAATTTATATATTTTCCTATTGCATACTAGGCATGTAGTTCGAAAAGGTTGCTGTGAAACTTCTTTCTGGGATTAATGCAAATGAAAATGGTACCTTACACTGTAACATGACCATTGGACCCTCAATGTCTTTGTTTTATCATGAATGTAATGTGTCTATCTAATTTATGCAGACTTTTGTAGGCTCACTATTATGATGTATTGTGGATAGGCATTTGCCAAATTTCTTTAATGCCATAGTTTTGAACAAGAGAGGAATGTAGCTCCACATTTTTTTTTTTTTTTAAATATTAAATATTTATCTTTTTGTTTAATTTTTTAAAGTTGTGTACATTTAAAATTAACATAAAATTTTGATTATTTTAAAAAGTCTACACTACACTCTAAATAATTATATATCCGAAGTCATAATGGGTCAATGACCAGTCGAATAGGATTGTGGTTCACTAAAATTAAAATAATTTAAAATTATTAAAGTAGCATACTTACGTGGACAAATGTAAATGTCAAAGTTATAAAATGATAACGTCTCTTGTTGTTTTCATATATTTATAAACCTACAAGAATTCTTTAAGTGTCTAACATCTCCCATAGATATATAATGGTGTCTTTATTTTGGTTTCAACCCCACCACGCCTTTGTATTCTAATGTTTCCTTTTTATTTTTTTACATATTTTACAAAATATTTGCAAATCACCAAATCTCCAAGGATTCAAAAGCTAACATTCCCCCATGCCTCCCTCCCTATAGTTCGATAAAAGGAAAAGATCCCAAGCATCACGGTTGAAATTGAAACTTTTTCTTCCCAAGTGTTTTGGTAAGATATTTGTAATTTTGCCTTTTGGAACAATGTCTTGTATTTAAAGGTCTTGGCTTCCACATGATATTTAAATCAAATAATAATTTTGGTATGTTGTGTTTGGTATTGATCATGGAATCTATGAGTCTGGGTCAACTTGATTGCAGAAGTATCATCAATCGAAGAGGAGTATAATTCGATTATTTCTCTCAAGTCTTAAAAAAATTTTGAAGCTAGACAATCTCCTTTTTCTTTTTAAACTACCAAATATTCTACCTTTATCATTTAATCCGTTGGACTTATTGTTTGCATGATTTCCAAGAGACAACTCTGATCCAAGACTCTTACATTCTACAGATACCCATTTTATTTTGTCCTTCAAATAGAAAATTAAAAATCCAATAAAGCTAAAATTATCCATGTGAACGCCTAGCACAAATTCTGAGTTCCTTTTAGGTACTATGAAACTATTTTTGTAGAAAACCAATGTTCTTATGAAGCATTGCCTCAAGACGGCCCTTATGCAATATCATTCTCCTGCTGAATTCTTTGATGACTTTCACTTCAAAGAAGACCCTTTGAATGATGTGATTGAACACCAATGAAACTTCATATCAATCATTAAAAAACCTAGACCATATTAGAAAAGTCCCTCAAAGGATCACCGCATCTTAAAACTTCTTTGGGGTATTCTAGTACCATCATGTTAATAGAAGTATCTTTACGTATGAGGTAAAAAAAGAAATGTGTCATTTTCGTAGATGTGATTTTTCTTAAAAGTTCCATGATTAATTACACTATTAAGTGTTTGCTTTGATCATTTGAACAAATTAATTATAAAAACATACTAATAATTTTTTACAATGAGGTTCCTAAACTAACTCATACCACCGTGTAAATTTACTATTGAAATATATTTAACATTCAATATAAATAATGTAATGTCTAAAATTCAATATATGGTTAAATATCTGAATATATTAGACTAAAATAAACCTTAAAACACTCCTCAACATCGTTATTTTAGAAAATGTCTTAGAAGGTTGTCTCTACACCAAATCTACTATTACCAATGCATATGATCAACTCTCTATCCAATAGATGGCATACAAGTTGAAAGAAAAAATTTAAGGATGGCACTATCTTAAATCCTAGAAACCTTGGTGAATTTGTTTAGTCTTTTATGTAATTATAAAATATTTGCTAATATTTTTGTAAAATATTCCAATTTCTAATAGATTTTATATAGTAACTATAAAATAACATGATTTTACATACAATAATTTAATATTACAAAAGTTGAGTGATTAAATTTTTATATATAGAAAATGAATAAGTAAATTTTCTTCTAGAAAGCATGGAAAATTAGTCCACTTATCAATAATAGCCTCAAAATTCTTGCTTGAAAGTGCGGAATATACTTTTTGATTCTTAAACCAAAAGAAATAGACATGAAAAATTGGGCCATGAGATTATTTAACATAGCTCTTCATGATTTGAAAATTGGGCACCAATTTAGTGTTGTAGTACCAGTGCAACATAACCAAGATGCTCGTATCCGTAATTTATGTAGAACACAATGAAATATATATAAATACATAAAAATCGCAGATGCAAGAGAAATAAAACTTCATTCTTCATTAATAACAACATAAACATGCATTTGAATGGAAATAAACTGGGGCTTAGGGCGATGTATCTTATCTCCTCGAGAAGAGATGTAGTAGCTACAAGCCTCTAAAATGGTCATTACAATGTAGCTTGAGGCCTATTGACATCTAGAAACAATGACAACCCTAAACATCCAAAAACCCAACCCTAGTAGATGAAGTGCCAAACTATGGGTTTTGTTTGGGCAAATTGGTACATCAATCTTCTTCCGTATCGACCTGGCATACACATCTCCGTTTGATGCACAATACCTTGTTAGAAATATCTATCCCAGGACCAAAAATTTTTTATTTGAGTTAAACATAGAACGAGTTCCACATGTTTCTCCGTTTTTCCAAAAGTCGTTTAGGCCCCAAAAGGGCTCTGGAAGTTCGTGACCCAAAACCGTTTAAAAATAGCAAATTAAAGCAATTAAGGAAACGTAAAAACCCGAAAGAATACGAGGGGGCTCCATGAATAGGTGGTGTCACCAATATCCACCTCGATCAATGCCTCCTTATTTGGCGGCATGAACATTCTTCATAAGACCCAGGCGTTTACTGTTATTACTTCATTAAAGGAGGGGTTCCCTTAATTATTTTGTTTATTTTTCCTGTTTAGTTTTTTTAGTTTTAAAACATTAGTTTAAATGTAATTTGATTAATGAAGAATGTCCTTCATGAGCGAGAGATCCAGAAGGAGTGAGTAATCAAAGAGTGAATATTTACATCTAGAACATTCTGTGAGTTACTGAGATATTTTAGCATCCGAACCGAATCCGGTATCATAATCCTTTCTTTAAAAAATGTGATTTTGTGAGCAATTAAGGCACATGTCAGGGAGAGTTAACTAAAGAGGGAGAGAGGCCAAATACAACTCGCCCAAATTGCAGACGTCATTAATTTATTGTAATTATTTTGATTGAATGAAGATTGTGTGTATGATTCCAGTAATTTAAATGTGTTTATACACAGTGTGTAATTGAGTACATATTTATTTGTGTAAATTATATAAACTTCTCATGACAGACATCTCACGTTCAAAATAGGGTCTAGCAAACAATCATCAAATGTTGCTGTAAACAGTGTTCCAAGTCATTTAATAAAAGACCTCAAAGATGGAGGGTTTACCCTGAGTCCTAATGCTAAGATCCGTAGGAAGAGAGTGTTCTTGCTTCCTTTGGGCCTTTTCACATCACTTATCCTCCCACTTATCTCCCATGGATGATTAATTACCACAACATGTTGAACAACACGAATACAAGCCTAAAACCACATTAACCATATCACTGAAAGGATACAACTCGTATTAACAAAGTGAAAACAGAAAAGGAACCATAAACCACAATCATTCATTGGGAAGAAAATCTTAAAGAGAGGTTAAACCAATGTTCTCGACGTGCTTCCTTCTATGGGTTCCCAGTCGTTCACGTTCTCGGCGAAGCTCGCTGGTGAAAGGAAACCTTCTAGAGTCTCTCGACGATAGTCTCTCACTTGAGTCCCGCCTTTTTACGAAGAAAGAGGGTTCTTACAACACCAAAGGTTTCTTGGGAATTTGGAGATTCAAAGTTATATACTAAGACTAGTTTAAATGGCAATAGGCAAGCTTTTGCATGGGGAAGCAGAGGAGTTGGGATCCCTATTATTGGGGACACCATCATCATGAAGGCCCAAGGACAGTGTGAAAACTCACTTTCCAGTACATGGAACCTGTACCAAACCTCCCAACCTGAGCAATGGTTTCTCGAGCGTTCTGTTAAAACACAACTTCCGCCATATTTACTTAAAAACACTTAAATTGGTCATGCGATCGTCGCTTTTGGGATAACAGCGCCATTGGTGCTAATTTCTTTGTAGGATTTTTCCTATTGGCGCGAGTGATGAATCGTTCGCCACCAATGGGTAAAAGGAGATGTTTTCAAGATTATAAGGAGATGTCTTTAGGCACCAGCTCATGTTTAGAGGGATGTATCAAGGATGATATCAAGGCATGAAAATGTCGTGTCACAAAATGGGTCCTCCTATCATATGATTGTGAATGGTAGGGACGGACAAATTACTGTAACAGACATGCCCCCTAAAGTATGAGGCCCAGAGAGAGTGGGGTGAAATGGCGATTATAAAATGTTCAACCTAAGCTCTCGTCACGTGAAAACCTTTATGAGAAAATACAATCGATAAGCCCCACACATGATGTATATGTATATGCAGCCATCCGAAAAGTATACACTATAATCTCTGGATCTGTGGTATAAGCAACATATCCATGATTAAATAAATAGACTCAGTATGGTAGCACCATCCAACTGCAAGAAGTTTACATATAATGATAATAACCACAATCACACTGATTACAATGGTACACAACTAAAGCCTCATGCCCATCTTCACCCAACAAATGTTCAAGTATGCACATGTGATTCGGTTTAACATGAAGAACATCGTTCGTACTACTGCCCAATGATGAGAGTTTTTACGTACGCGAGAGAATCCGGCTAATAATGGCTGGGCGTGTGGCCTTCAAGGTACTATAGGTACACCATACAGAATCAATGAGTCAAGGCCAACACCAGAGAATCACTCGACTGGAGTGTCAATGATGAAACCTATCACGAATGCGACGAACCTCGCTATCGAGGCATGCAAGCCCCAAGTAACATGAAGGAGTCTCTGGGGATCAACTTCTCGGATAATGAGTCAAGTTTACGTGAAGTGACCTCGACGAAGGTGGCCATAATGTTTCACATCATCGACACGAGACAATAGGAACATGATGTTTTTTACAGAATCGTGATCGTATGAGAATAAGAGGAAGGTTGATACCCGCAGGCCAACTTTCCTGAACATAACCAAGACGATGGGGTGACTTGGAAATATTTGACATCAACGATCGTAGTGTCACAGACGCAGGGCAATGAGCAAGATGAGAGTCGGTGCGATTATCTCAAACCATGGGAGGCAAAGTGAAGAACGAGATGAGATGTCTAAATTCGACACGAATGTAGTATTGCCACATGTTCTGTTTAAGACACGCTACGTACAATGATTACGGTGTGTTCCATTTTTTCCCCACCATTTCTCTCGCTAGCACCCCAATTATTTTATAAATAAGCTAAGGACAAAGATATGCTTGTATTATAAGTTCGCCTTCTTGGGCGAATCCATCCTAGTACATTGGTCATGCCCCAGGAAGGAGGAACTTGGAGAACATCATTTTGAATTGATCCGATGTCATCGTGGTTTAACGTCCTATTAAAGGGAGAACCTTGCCTCTTTCAGCGCTTAGAGAGTTTGAAAAAGACAAATAAAAAAGTAACCCAGCAGTCCGTTTTTCAGCAATAGTTTTCGCACCCGAAAAGTAGAAAACAATATCCGAGAAAACCTCCTGTCACATAGGCTAGGTATTTCTTTTTCGTAATCAATCATCTCACCGAAAAGGTGCAACATATACTGGTAGATGTCGATTCATGTCCATTTTAACGAGATCAAAACGCACAAAGCCCTCAAAGAATCTTTTCATGTTTAGAGAGTCGCAAAGAGTCAAAGATGACCTGTGTTGACTTTTCGTGTATTTATCGAGTCCGAAAAGTATGTGTCGAAGCAAATCCTTTCATCACAGAGTGTTAAAATCGTCATTTATACTACCAAGTAAGCAGAAAACCTATTACATAATATATTAAAATATCCGATAAAATAACTTTCTTTCAAAACTCATTTTATGCTGTACCTATAACATGCCAAAATGGTAAAAACAAATTATATTTTACTATTTACCTTGGTAAAAGCAAAGAAAAGGGTCCATTTTTGAGTGCAACCGACTATTGAGCTGGGTATCCGTTGACCATTCAGGATTTCGTCACAGGTGTGTAAGAGAAGCCCTGCTCTTTTTCACAGCTCAATCCATTTTTTAATAATTTTCTCAGGCTTTACCTTTTCCACACTCTTTTGAAATTTTAGGTCATGCCTACTGGCGTACGGGCACCACCCCGCTAATGGCTTTCATAGTGTTCACGCTACCGTGAAGTGTATCATCACAAAACAGTCACGTCGTTATACCGAACCTAAAATTCCGCCTAAAAATTCGAGATTTAACCCAACAGAATGAAATTTGAAGCCCGCCCGAGATCTAATTACAAGCGAGACCATGTGACGTGTGAAATCAAGCAAATGTAGTGATTATGTGAAAGAACGAGAGCACAGAAGAGGATGAATGTGCCATAGAAAGTGAGTGTTTTTCATGAATGCTCTCAAACCTGTACAGCAGTTCTTCCTTACACCCTCGTCTACGGTAGCCTGCACCGAGCTCCTCCAAAGATGCAATTATAACATGGTCATGTTCAAGTTGTGAGATCGTATTGGAGCCGGAGGTTTTCATGTGTATTTTCTATCGGATGGTTCCGTAGAGGTCCGAGCACCGTTCGATCGGGAGTAAGACCAACTGCGAGAAGATGGAAGAAGTGATGGCACTTCAGGTGCGAGAGCGTGCAAATGGGATCGTGATAAAAAAGTGGATATCCACACTATCTCCCGATTCGGTATTGAGAGTTGTCCTACATACCATCACACAGTCGAGGGATCGTTAGCACCGCACGCCCAGTTGTAAAGGCTCAAATCACCGTGCTCGAATGCAGTGAGTCCTTCATCGTTTGGATCGAAGCATGCAGCACACAACATGAAAAGACAGTCACAAATGCAAGGTGTTAAATCGTGGGCCGCTGGCTATGGTTCCATCTTCGGTATTGTTCATTCTCGAACGTCATCAATTCTTCCGTGCTGCGTCATAGTAATATCCGATACCACAGAGCCAATAGCCATCGCGCACTAATGCCCGTAATGGGAGGAAGTGCTGGCCGATGTCCCGGGAGTTTTGTTTTAGTGTTACCGCGCTCGCTGATTGTAGGGGAGACCGGCGATAAGGCAGAACCACTCACCTATATCCAGATTCTCCACCGCCGTGGCGATGATCGTACCATGAGTCATAAGACCCTTAAGTTTTTTTTATTTTTACGTTTTTGCGTTTTTTTTTTTGTTGTCTGCCCTAACACATTTAATAAATAATGCGCATGTGGCCCCGTACTGAATGATGTCCTCCGACCTCGCGAGACCGTCCTCGTTCATCTCGTGAGAGAAGAAGGTGGAGAGAGTGAGCGATCCGGGTCCTCGAGGGTACTGCCCGAGGGACCCCGTACTGCTCGCTCATGACGAATTTATTATAATGCATCAGCACATACTGGGAGTTCAAGTCGTATCCACCGTAATCCCAGACGCTAGTGCAGCAAATATAGCGTTATCATGAGCACCATGCGGACGGTTTCAGATTATACCACACCTATTTTTGATATATATATATCGTTCCCAGATGTACTTAAGACGATTATGTATATTTCTTAATTTCTATATATACATCGTTCAAATATTTTCCGACACACACACACACACATATATATATATATATATATATACATACAATTATTTTTGGATGGATTCTTACATGTATGATACTATATGTCACGCAATGTTCAGTTACAAATGCATCCAATGTATCGTTTAATACTAACCACTCCAATGCTAGAATGTATTCACGTCAATGTATCACTTCACATATTTTATTTTTACGCAAGCTTAAAAGCACACATGAACACACACATATGCAAACTATGGCTAGAAATGAGCAAACATTTTACATGCCCCCCAACATGTGTTCCCCACCTGCAGCATGCTCCCCAAGCTTCAAACGTCCATTGAAAACAGAGTGGTTGGGTTCAAAAACAAAGTCGAATGAACATGCCTCCGTGTTTCATTATTTTAACGCAGGTTGACACAATTTTAAAAGAACTATCCTCAAACGTTGTTTCATTGTTTTTAGAGCTTGACACGAGTGGAGGAACGATGTTCCAGAATCGTTCTATTTTTTAAAGTATTTGGACATGGAGGAAACCGTTCTAAACCGACTTACATCAAATGAACAAGAAGGTGGTGCTTCCGCAAGAGTTCCTACCCCGATGGAAGGAAAACATCCTGAAGTCAGACCCAATGCCCCCGCACACTATGTGCACGTACCATGTCACTCATGCGTGGCTGTGGTAGGTAGACACATAGTTGACCCACGGTGAGCAAGAGCACCGTAACAAACCGTGAGGGTGATATGCATCAGCTTGCCACATTAGGACCAAAGAACGAAAGTCGATCAATGGTCACTATCCGTCTCATGCGGTAAAAACAAAGGCATACGAAAAAGGGGAGGGAGAGCGCAGCCCCATGGTGCACATGCAACGCGGCCCCCAAGAAAGAGCAAGGCATTGAACCAAGGGGCCTCGGAACAACCATCACATCCACATGGATGGTTCCTACTCCTCCCAGTAACTCTGGGTAACCTTGGAAGTGATCCCAACGCGTTGACCTCCGTCCTTCGTTAAAATTCAATGATCATGCATTGCAAGTAAGCGTGCTTAAATCAAAGTTTAAAAGTACAAGAAGTTGAGATAGAATACTAATAGAGGCACCCTTTCATCCATAACAGTCAGCACGACCTGCACAAGAGTCGCGATCGTGATCTCGAAAGGCACGAAGACCTTAAGGCGGAACCAAGAAACCGCACCAATCAAAGGAGTGAAGTACCGTACCACGGAGATACCATCGAACCGAGAAGGTCGTTACTAAGAAGGAGCATCTCCACAACCCTCCATCTCGGGCGGAGGAGATCCTCGATTTCCATCATGGGAGGCGCAGGAGGAGCTGGCGGCTGTGATGAAAGTTCTTTCTTCAAGTTCGAAGAATTCGAGGAACCAAAAGGACATGGGGGTGAGATCCACTTCGAAGGCAGACTCGGTGGCACCGCGGATCGGCTGGGCTCAACCGACCCTACGACCAATGGTTGGTCGTATCGGACGCACCCAACCTTCGAGGGAGGAAGGACAAAAGATGATTTCATCAACTTCCAGATCAGTCGAAGTGAGACCAAAGAAAGTCAACAAGAACCGTACGGAAGGTATGGTGGTTCCGGTTGTCCAAAAACTCGTTGGCTTTCGTCCATAAGGACAAAGGTGAATGGCATGGTGCCCTTCTGCCGCTTACAGATTAAGTATTCACCGTTTGTTCTCACCAAAGGTAGTCGAAGATGTGCCCCCAACCTCGACTCTTGGCCAAAGGCAATGTTGAAACCGCTGGACCATACTGAGTACCTTAATGCTAGGGCAGCTTTGAAGAACATGGCTTCCCGTGCACAACATGCAAGGGAACTGGACCTTCCGTGAGGTTGGAAGAAGTTTATCAAGAGGAGATATTTTAGACAAAGGTCAGACCTTACTCGCTATCGTACTCTTTTGTATTCTTCTTTATTTTCAACTCACCCATAGTTCTTAATCTGTGTCACCACAAAGTAGAAGATGAGGACGAACAAAGTACATGGGGAGATGTCCATCTGAACTGCTGACAACAGCCATGTGGAGAACCTATCAATGGTAGTTTAGTATATTTAACGTTTATGTTGAAAACAACCAAACAATACAACCCACCACCAACTTAGTTTAATGCACTACTACTATGTAGCAGAGCACCAATATTCTGCAAAGGAGGAGAACTAAATGATTTCCTTCTAGGTGATTCCTGTGTAAACCCGGGTGTCTTCTCCATCAAACTCAAACGCACACGGTTTAAAAAGAGTCACACACACGATTTTACCCGCTGGGTCACAAGTTAATGAAGGCGTGTAATCATGGGTATTTACCATTGTTACTGAAAATAACATCACTGCTTATGTTTTATGAGCTAAAACACAAAACATGACTCTATCTTTTCAAAGCCTACACAAGCTAGTGATTAAGTGCTTTTGGAATGTTTTTCAAATTTAGGGAGTCAGAAAATATTCAATGACTACTCAGAATACTAGTGTCAGGGTGTACATTAAACAACGTGAACCTGCAATATGTTAACCTTGGTTTTAATAATGAAAGAAATCAACCATGACTTTCCGTACGTTATGCAATCTTCCGTAATGTCGTGTCTACATCATTGTATGCGATTTTGCCTGGTGACAAAGGATTGAAAACCCAGAGGGGTTCCTTTACACGCGCGATTGCACGGGATATTAAAAGTCCGGATTAGCGCCGTCGTTAAAGTTCAAAGGCGAACGATGTACCATGAAGCAAAGACGCCGGAACACGTCTTCAGCCTAGACCTCTAAAATGAAAGTCACAGATTTTAATGCCTACTTTCAGTAGGTTAATTGAATAACATAGTTGATCTTCAATTATATTTTAGTTTTTCAAAGTTCCCTAACGACGTGTTGTTTCAAAAACCCTAAAATGCAAAGTTACATGTTGATGTACCATCATTTTGCCTGAAAATCAGCTACAGAAGAGTTGAGAGTTTTTACACAAACAAAATGACCAAGACAAACACAGATATTCTAATGTAACCAATGAAATTGAAAACTTTTTCATTCAAATCACTAATTACTAGCAAAACGAAAAGATTACAATTTGCACTAATCACCAAAAGCAAAAGAGATTTTTGTAATTTTCAAACTATAGCTGAAAAGACTAAACAAACTAAAAGCAAATGAATAACTTGAGAAACGATATTGAGAGATAAAAACGAACAAATTTCACTCAATGACACCAACAAGATTCAACCCATCAAAGTCTTCAAACCAAGAAAAAGACTCTGCTAAAGGCTCTAATGACCTGCAGACGAGGTCTAAAGAA
This sequence comes from Pinus albicaulis, assembly GCA_034641835.2. NCBI lineage: Eukaryota > Viridiplantae > Streptophyta > Pinopsida > Pinales > Pinaceae > Pinus > Pinus albicaulis. Next base: position 613,809,184 of record CM076576.1, read on the forward strand.
GACCAAACTAATTTTGAATGAAGAAACGAGAAATCACCCAAAAATCGTTAACAAAGTGCTGAACAAACTACTAAAAGAATGCTGGAGAGCAATCCAGAGAGTCAATTTGACAAACTAAAAAGACCAAAACCCAATAGTTGAGGAAGTCAGACACACAAAGCCACTAGATGCTCCTAGCTGAAACGGGGAAATTACAGAGACAAAAGCAAAAACCAAAGGATTAAGGTACCCTAAATAAACAAAAATTCAACACACCGACAGTAGTCGCAAAATCAAGAAGAAAACACTCCTACCTACATCGTAGAGCTCAAAACCGAGCAAGTCTCCAAATACCCTACAAAGAGTGGCGCAATCAGAAGGGCTCTAAAAGAATCGAACAATAAGCAATTCGACACAGTAATACAAAGCAACATGCGCTAATTGGCGCGATCACAAGCTAAAAGGCAATGGCCGAGCTACCAACAAAAAAAGAACTACTTCCAAGTAGATCAATGTAACCAAGAAACCAAGAAGCAAAATAAAGAACTCACCTCTTAAGGCTAACCAAGCAAGGAAAATCATAAAACAATCAAAAACGAGACAACCTAAAACGAGACAAGTGAAAACTCAACATCAGTGAGCGCAATTGTTGAGGAGGTATGTAACCCTTCATGGACAAGAGACATGCATCTTACTAGCTAAATAGGTCTAGCAACAATCAAATGTTAAAATAAGTTTCAGGTTACGAATAAAAGACCAAAGATGGAGGCTCATCTGAGTCCACGTTATGATCCGTAGAAGAGAAAAATGCTTCTGTTTCTGCCCTCGTATCATGATCCTTCATTTATCTTCCGTCATGATGGACACCGCATGCAAGAAACAACACGAATACAAGCCTAAAATTTAACACGCAACTATATATCACAAATTTTAAAGGATATAACTTATTAACATAAGTGAAAATGTTAGTGGAACCACATAACCATAATCATTCATTAAATAACAATTTAAAGAGAGTACAACAATGTTCGACGCTCAGCTTCTCCTTCGTGATGGGTTCCGTCGTCGTTCGCGAAGTCGTTGTGAAAGTGGCAACCCCTCGTAGTCTCTCGACCTATGTCTCTTACCGAGTCGGCTCTTTTGCGTAAAGAAAGAGGGCTCTTACACAAAGGCCTCTTGGGAATTTGGAGACTAAAGCTAGGTACCTTGGAAGACTATTGCAGTTTATGCAATAGGGCAAGCTTTTAGCAGATGGTGAAGTGAGGAGTTGGGATCCCTATTATTGTGGGATTGGCCCTATCACGGGCGACAGTCCTCGCCAGAGGTGGCAAACCACTTCTTCCAGGAACCCCCGCGCTAAACCTCCCAACTCAAGATAGGCCATTTTGTTTGTTGAACACAACTTCCGCCATTTTTATTTAAAAACATTCTCAACTGTCGGCGACTGCTGTTTTGGGGACAGAAAGCGCCCGCTGGCGCGCCTCTTTGTATACTTCTATCACGCGAGGCGAGGAACCTGTTCGCCTGCTGCCACCTAAAAGGAGATGTTTTCATGATTTTTTAAAAATAGAGCCGTTTCTTAAATGGCACCAGTTCATGTTTAGAGGGATGTATCAAGGATGATTTTCAAGGCATGACAATGTTCATGTGTCACAAAATGTAATTCCCTGGTCAAAGTGACGGAATGTAGTAGATTGTGACAAATTACCGTGTACGTAAAGGATGAGGCATTATAAGTAAAGGAACCTCATGTAATGATAAGAAATTTATTATCCACACACTCGTGTAGAGACTAACAGAATGCTTGCGTCTCATAGAAAGATTCATTTTGAAAAAAAAAATCGATGAATATGATTTTGTGTTCGTGAACTCCAAAGGTCACCTCCATATTTCAAGTTGCTGAAGCATGATAATTGAACCACTATTCTGGTCAAATGGTGATTGCTTTCATCATGGGGATCTAGTGGACTGCAGATATAATGAAATTAATCAATGAATGTATGAAGACTAAGTCTTTGATTCAAAAGAGCGGCCTCAGCTGAAATAGAACAGAGTTGTTAGAAGTAAAGGTGGCGATTTTCCAAGTTCTCCATCGGTGAGAATCATTGCTGAATGGGTTCACGTTGAATTCAACAAAAAGGGAATCAAGCCTAGAGTGAAGATAGCAGATTGGTGATTAAATATGCCTACAAGAAATCAGTGTAATTTATCAGCTTATTTTTCCCATCCGAGTTGCAAGAGAAAGTTGCCTAGTGCCATCGATTATTTGAAGAAGGATTAAAACACTGTTTGTAGAGATCAATGCAATCAGATTAACATATTTAAAAGCATGATTCATTGTGGTATGTGATGCGTATACACTAGAAATGCCATACATTCACATGGTACATGACAATACATGTATCACTGGAGATGTTATGTTACCTTATGTTACCACCCTAGTTAAATCCCTACCTCAACAACGAACATGTTGACTAATCCAAGTCGTAAAAGTTAAAAAAGTGGATGAGTAAAGGAGGGCAGAAGGGAAGATTGTATGCTACGAATTTGAATCATTACTTTTTATAAATATATTCGTGAACAAAAAAATAAGTTTACAGAACAAACAAATTGAAAGTGAGCTTCCATCTTCAGCTTAGTTGTTGTAATCAGCATGTTTACTCAGGATCACAAAGAGGCTCACCGTATAAAGAGTTTTTTTTTTTTTTGAACTGAAAGTGAAAAGGCAACAATATTGATCCTAGACTAATTTCACTGCATCATTTGCATGAGAGCAAGACTAGCAAGCCTTTTTGGGGTTTTTTTAATTCAAACACCGAATTCTATTCTCAATGTGTGTATAATTTTCGTCAGGTAAATAACTTTATACAAAGGTTATGATATGAAAGGAATTGGTCAGTTGTAGATTAGAAATACAAAAATATTTGTTAAAAGAAATTGCAAGTAGAAAAGCAAGATATTTACATGCAAAGAAGAGAATAATCCCGAAATACCTGCAGTAATGAAGACTTCAACCATTTTGTCCACATAAAGGTAAAAGGTTTGAGGCCATGTCAAATATCAGTGGAAGGACCTTGTAAGTTTTAAGAACTTTAGCTGACATATTTATGAATGCAAGTCGCAACAAGAATTTGCAGCTAGTAGTCATGATGTATGACAAAGGGAGAAAGTGAAGAAATTGCAAGAAGAGATGTTAGCAAGGCAATGAAGAAAAACATGGATGTTATCAAAAGGAAAAGAAAAATTAGAAGGAAGAAGAACTAACTAAAAGTATGCTGTACAGAAAATAAAGCAATATTTTTATCGTCCAAGCGTGAAAGCATGATATAATATCATTGGAATACTTCGTGGCGAGTTATATTTTATTATTTGGTCTAATTTGAATTATTTTCACAAGATTTAGAACATAGTAGCCAACACAACAATAGATTATGTAATGGAAGAGAAATTTCAGTGTCTAAACTCAAACAAAGAATATTGCTTGTAGAAAAGAAGAGAACAGAGTTTTCAAAATAGAGAGAGATCAGTATATTGTTTACAAAACTCGACAATATTGGAAGTTGAGGAAAAGAGTGGTCAATGATGCGATGCAGAAACTTGTTGAAATATACCAAGATGATGACTTGCAGGAAGTATACAAAGACTTGTTACAAAAAAATGAGAGAGGGTTATTAGCTCACTAAAGGCAAAAGGAAGTCCACATAAAGAAGCGAAGATGACTAATAGGGGTCATGAGAAGCCACATCAAAGAAAGAAATATGTGCCAAGGAAAATGGCAAAGGAAATACTAGTCAAGAGGTACTGACAAAATATTATTGTATTGAATTAAAGTATTGATGCAATAATAATGTCGTTTAGAAGATCATGGAAAGGGCCATGGTATGGTTGACCATAGCAAGAAAGAAGATAAACAGAAGTTGTTACAGAAAATACATAAAGAGGATACACATCAGACAGAGAGGAACCTGCACAAATGAAAGAAGGTGGAAGATGGCTATTGTAGACTTGGAAGAAAGAGTGTTTACCTTGATGAGGAACATTGATGATTTTTGAAGTGTTGACAAGTCTTGATCACAGTAGAAAGATGTGATGATTAAGACATCAAAGGAAGAGAGCTCATTTTTAACCACTGCTTATGTATGTTTGTGTGATACAAACCTTAGGAAGATTTGTTTATGCACGTTGATGAAGAAATGAAGTTGTTAGAAGAGACAACTGTATTAGAACAATTCTTAATTGAAAATGTTCAAAGACAATAAATATGGACACCAAGACTACTATGGAAGTTGAAGATGATGAATTTAGTAATACTTGGGAAAGATGCTTATGTACAACAAGACAAGCGGGGAAATTGCAGATTATGGAAGAATAAGTAGAAAATATGTACGTAAGACAACCTTATGACAGATCAAACAAGAGGCATATGTACAAGAAAAACTGAAAATAATGGATTATCTTTCCAATTTTTATTAAAAATATGAATCGTATTGATAGTTAATGGGCAAGAAATTGTTCAAAAGGACAGCAATGGAGAATTAATGGAAATGGTTTCCATCTCAAATATTTCACCATGGAAGATGGTAGAACAAAATTTATAAGGAGAATTCTGTCCAAGGAGGTACATCTAGTACAGAAGGTCAGAAGAGAAAGGAAAAGAGGGATGTGCCTGCCTAACTTAAGGATAAGTTGGCAGTAGGCTAATGCGCAATGTGTGGCAATCATTGAAGACATACTATTTGTACAAATTTCTAAAAGAGTAAATGTGAATGTAATCAACAAACCGAAAAAGAGATAGGCTACATCAGTAGATTAAAAGGCAAGTGATGCTTTAGTTAACTATGTACCAGAAAAGAGTAGAAAGGGGTTCAATGGAATGTGATATTCATGGTACAATAATAATTTCCATCGTTGTAAAAGTGGACTTTACAAAAGGGAATGAAAAATCTGTTGTATATGGTGACTTTGTTTCATGTATGAAAACACATAGAACTTTAGCTTCTAAAAATAGAAATTGGCAGATTTTGATTGAAAAGAAAGAGAAATGGAAAGAGCAACTTAGTGGCTTACATATTTGTAAGGAAGAAAAGGGAAGAATGAAAATAAATATGAAAGGAAGGAAGGCCAAAGAGAAGAACAGAGAACAAAATTCAGAAATTAGACAACATTCAGAAAAAAGTGTAGACAAAAAAGAAATTTCCAAGACAAGAAAACATGAAGGAGGATATGACAAGTTTGACATGTCATATGCACATCAAGAGAATGAAAAATCAGAGAAGAATTGGAGCAGAGTTAATGATGAAAATGATAGAAAATGTAATATGTTTTCTGATTTTGAATTATTAACTGTTGAATGTGTTTTTCAGTATGAAAGACAAATTGTTTTGGGAGATATATTTGTTTTTGCAAATATAAAGGAGTATGTAAGTTCTGGAAATGCGGAAAATCAATTTTCCTTATGGAAACAAGAAGATGGGAGAAAGCAACTAGTTAGCTCAGAAGCTTGGAATGGAGGAAAAAGAGTTGATATAACTCTTATACAAGTCATTGTAGAAGAGAAAGAAGATTGTAGAGGATGTGAAATTACAGTCCATGAACAAATTTTGTTTTTGATCCAAAGAAGATTTGAATGTCAAGAGTTTATCTTGAGTTTGCAATTGAAAAATTGGGCGAATAGTTCAGTTAAATTTAATATGAATATGGAGAAAATTTAACAAGGTTAAATAACTAAAATTATTGCAGTTGATGGACAGTATGTAGCTGAAAGGTCATATGTTCTTGTATCAAGAAAGGAATAATCTTCTTTTGAAATTGAGAGGATTCCACTCAACATATTGGATAAGTGGATGATGAAAACAACAAAGGTGATAGGTATGATAATTTCTCAAATTCAACAAGTCAAGAAGAGATGGAATGATATGCCGGATAGTATAAAGAAAATGGTTTGGAAACATAAGAGGATGCTGGTGATAGGGTCAGAAATCAAAATATACAATCATGTACAAGACAATGGAACTAGTGAAAAATACATGAAGTTGAAGTTCAATTATGTTGAGATGATGACAAGTCAACATCACACAGAGGTACATAAATTTATAATTCCTTGAGGAGATACTTATGTTGGATTTCAGTATCAAAACACTATGTAGTGGAGGTGATCATGAAATCATAGAAAAAGGACATCCACAATACAGGGTTTGGTATCCAGGAGAAGGAGAGAATGCAAAAAATACACCTGCAATTGGAAAAGGTCAAACAACCAGTTGGAAGATGAAATCTGATGAAATTTACAACAAAAGAAGTTGGAAGACTCATGAATAGGAGTCCATGAATGATTTCAACTTGGGGAGTCTGATGCAGGAGCATTCTTCGAGGTTTATAAGACCTAGGAGTCTTATCACACATTTACTAAAGGGAGTGGGTTCCCTTAATTATTTTGTTTATTTTCCTAAGTTTAGTTTGAGTTATAAAGAGATTTAAGTGTAATTTGATTAATGAATAATATCTCATGAGTTGTAGAGATCTTAGGGATGAGTGATTAATCCTAGGAATAGTGAGGATTTTGTGGATCTAGAATAACTTGTGAGTTTTTAAGGAAGGTTTTGTGGAACTGAACAAGAAGCTGGTATCAGAATCCTTTTCATTAAAAATGTAATTTGGTGAGCAATCAAGATTAGTTGTTTGGGTTGTGAGAGTGAAATAAAGAGTGGAGAGAGGGCCAAATAGAGCTCACCCAAATTGGGTAGATCGGTCCATTAATTTATTGTAATTATTTTTATTGAAATAAGATTTTTGTGTGCATGATTCCTGTAATTTGAGGACTTACTTATTTAATTGTGTAAAGGATGAGACGTTCTAAGTAAAGGAACCTACAGAACGAGAAGGAATTTGTTATCTACACAACTGTGTGTAGAGATGAAACAGACTTTGGCGTCTCATAGAAATATTCATTGTAGTGTAAAAGAAATCGATGAATGTGATTTTTTGTTTAGGAATCTGAAGGCCATTTCAAGATTTCAAGTTGCTTAGCTATTGGATAATTGGAACGAATATTATTGGTCAAATGGTGATTGTGCTTACTCTAGATCTGGTGCACTTTTGATATAACTGAAATGAATCAATGAATGTATGAAGACTAAGTATTTGATTCAAAAGAGCGGCCCCAGTTGAAATAGCCAAGGAGTCCTCAACAGTGTGGCGATTTTCCAAGATATCCATCAGTGAGAATCATTGAATGGGCTCAGTGTTGAATGCCATGAAAGGGGAATCAAGCCTGGAGGGAAGATTGATCGGTGATTGGCAAGAGTGCCTTACAAGAAACCTGAGTGTAATTTATCACGATTTTCCCCATCCGAGTTGCAGAGGCGTCGACTAGTGCCACCGATTATTTGAAGAAGGATTGAAACATTGTTTGCAGAGATCATGAAATCAGATTGACATCATATTTGAGGCGCTTCATTTGTGTTGCATACACACCAGAAAAACTACGCATACGCTATGCATCCGTTGGAGGTGCTACACATTCTCTGGAGATTCTACGCTACCTTTACATGCTACATTTTCACCTGCAAGTTAAACCTGACCTCATAAACGAACAAGTTGATCAATCAAAGCTCCAGCAAGTTAAAAAAGTGGATGATGGCAAGGAGTAAGGTATGGAAGATTGTATGCTGCGAATTTGAATCCATTTCATTTTTTATAAACAGATCTATGCACGAAAACGTAAGTTTACTGAGAACAAAATAGTCTCCGATATGAGTCTGCCTTCCAGTTTGTTGTTGTGGAATTAGAGGAGACATGTGATCTAGATTTGCAGAGAGGCTCACTGTATAGAGAGTTTTTTTTTTTTGAAATGAAATGAAAATGCAGCAGTATTAATCTGAGACTGATTTACCCTGCATCACTATTCAAGTTAGGAAAGTTCTTTAGAGTTGGGTAAAAAATAGGTTGAGTGAGGTTGCATTGATGGAATATTGATTTAATAGTATGAAATTTTCTCTTGGAACCCTTAGTTTGAGCAACTCCTTTATCTCTTTGGTCATGCACGAGAGAACCAGGAAGGGTTATGGTTTTGAGCACAAAAATGGAGTAGGGATTCAAGCACAACCTATTAGAGGCAGGTCAAAAAAGTGGTGGGGTATGATGCAAAAGCCAAAGGAGGACAATATTGAATAACTTAACGGTTTGTTGAGGGATATAGAAGCAGGGTTGTCAAGTGTCACTTGTGAATTGAACTATAGTATGGACATGTGCGAGAATAATTCCATGCCATGGTACAAACCAAGGTTTGATTCTCGATCAGTGTTCTTAGTGTTTTGGATATATGAAACAATTAGAGTATGGTGTTACAACCATAAATGATTTAGATGAAATGGCATAGGAAGGTTGCAGACTTGATAGATAGGGATGGAAGGTAACTAATAGATTGACAATCAGAGAAAGGTGCTATAAAGAGCATGCCAAAATTCCTAAAATTGGCTTTGATACCATGTCAAGCTAGGAGAAGTCACTCCCAAAAATTGACTAAATTTCCTTTAATCAAGAACACACATATACACAATGATGTTGTGACCTTTATCTTGAACTTTCAAGGTTTGATGTATCTTCATATTCTAACATTTCATATTTTTTATATTTAAATATTTAAAAAATATTCACAAATCCCCAAATCCTAAGCACAAGGTTTCTAGCAAAATGAATAGATAGAAATGTATACATAGTGTGGATAACTTTATATAAATTAGGTAATTATTTTTTTCTCAAATAAAAATAGTAAATTAGTATGGTAATGGAATAAGAACATTATTTTAAGGAATTGAACCAATAAGAAATAATATGAAGACATGATGTAAATATATTAAAGTACATTTGAAGAATAAATATGTAGGCATCATACCAAAATTTGAAGAACTTTATCAATTTGAGAAGAGTTACAAAGGATGATAGTGAAAAAATACATAAGTGTGCTTCTTCTTTCTTTCTCATTGTAACAAATGCACTATAATTCATTTTTTTATAACACCCAAAAGGGAATGGAGATATGCACAAACCTATCAATGATTTGACACATGGTATAGCTCTAATGCTTAGCCCTTGTCGATGGTTTCCTTGGACAAAGCCAAGCCTTAGGATTTATGTATAGTTAAGGACCATCACATAAGAACTTTATCAATATGAGAAGAGTTACAAAGGATGATATTGGAAAAGTATCTAAGTGTACTTCTTCTTTATATCTCAATGTAACAAAGGCATTATAATTCATTTTTGCACAACATTCAAAAGAGAAGGGAGATATGCACAAACCAAACAATGGTTTGACACTCAATATAGATGTAAAGGCTAGCCCTTGTCGATGGTTTCCTTTGATAATGTAAATAATTATGATTTATGTATAATTAATGATCATGCCAAATTGAATGGTATTTTATTTGTGTTCCATATTTTTTTTTTGTGGAATTGGTACTTTATTTTTGTTGATATGATCCCAGGGTGGACCGATGTATGTTTTGAATTCCACAACAATATCACCTAGCTAGTTTTGAGAGCCAATTCCCTTTGTGTAGGCCATTTGGGCTACCATTCCTAGTGCACTATTTACTAGTCTTCCTAACACATTGGCCAATACATTAAAATATTTTTTGTTCTAATCAATGGCATAATATTCCCCAGAGACATGAAAAATAAGACATTCTTCAATAATACATGGTATTATCTTGCTCAATGAATTTAACATTTTTATTTTATTTTGGGAGACCGAAATATTTGTTGAAAATAGGTGTATTGTGGCAGAAAATTATTTTCATGATATTGTAGAGAATGCATCTTTTTGGTAATAAAGTATCCCACACTGCTTTTTTATTGGAGTTGCATTCATGATGCTTGTTAAGAGGTGATATAAATGGACATGTTATTCATTATGACCTTGTTGGTGGAAATTATTTGTAAGGTTATAATAATGGTGAAGGAATTCCAAAAATACCTACCTAATGTTATCCCTAACATAAAAAGGGTGTCCATAAGAGGTGGTGGTTGTACTAGATCACCAACAATAATTATAGGTCAATGACGAAATGGGAAATAGTTCTTTTCTATAAATGCTTCAAGTGGGAATATTTAAATTTTCACAAATATGTTGTGCCCTCATTGAAGCTTATCTAATCAATGAGGGCACAACATATATGTTCCATCTCATCCTAGAAAACTAACAATGGCCATTATTATAATGGATTTGATTGGAATTTTGAGTACTACATATATAGTTTCCGCATGTATGTTGAAAACCAAAATTCCAATGGGGGGGAGCTAGTATTGTACTGTGGTCATAAGGTAAATGACAAGTAAAGAAGATATAATGCAACTGATGTGGTAAGATTTTCCAATCCAAGTTTTTTCTTGCATGATCAACATTAGGGGTTTTTATATTCCTTTTTATTTTAAATGTTTTATTACGTTGTTGAATTCCTAATATTCATTTTGTGACAATGTATTAACACTTGAAACAACATGTTTTTTGTTTTGTAACAAATTCATGCAAGCTTTATTGGTTTCATTAAAATGTGGTGTAGAAGTATGAAATTATTCTAGAATTTAAATGTTGTCCCAACAATATTTTTTGTAAAAGTCTTAAATGCCAAGGAGGTTTAGATTAATGAAGTCTATATTACCACCATGGATCATTCTTGATAATATTTGTCACTCATTTATCTCCATGTCAAGATGACTCAATGCATAATTATCTTTAGATTCATATATTATTGTTTCTTCAATGGATATAGGGCCATGTTCCACATGCCTTGTATGGTAGGTTCCTTTTATGTTATCCTAATTTTGTATGATAATAAATTTTGCGAGGCATAGTTAAATTGTGAAGTTATATAATGATTTGTATATTATTAATTTACTCTAATGTAACTATTAAAAAGTATTAGAATATGGTGTAGGAATGACTATAAGTGTGGCCATATGAAGATAATCACCTATGACTTTATTCTACACCATGGGCCATTAATTTTATGATAAATATATGACAAATATTTTTTAGTTTCAATGAGAGGGAGGCAATGAAATGAAGGAGCGAAATTGACACAAGAATTAATAAAACTATATATAGATAAGCGATCATACATATCTTAGGAAACTCAACGAAGTATGTAGAAACCAACATTTAGAGTGATGATAAAAAAACTATAAGTGACAAGGGGTACTTTTGTATCATATGGTTAGGATTTTTGGCACCTATATCCTTACTAATAATAACTTATGTGAAATCACTCATTGTTAGGTCCCTATTACCAGTGCAATTCCTTATTGTTGTTAGCAGCCTCTTTATTGTTATTTTCTTTTTGTACCCCTGCATCTCAACATTGTTATTGTGCCTTCTTACATTAGTTATTGCTAGGCTTGCCAGATCATATTGTGACCCCATGACCTTGCTAGTGCAGAAATGAGGTTTTGTCATTTGTATCATCCAAGAATTGTTCATTTATGTAATGTATTGTAGGTTTCCCCCTCGAAGTGGCTTATTTCTAAGGCGTTGATATCTCTTTTCTTCTGTTTTTAGAGTTGGTTTCCTAACATTTGGTATCAAAGCTTTGGATTCTTGGGTTTCGCTGCTCCAAATAGGTAATCGTGGAATTTTAGCTATTATTTTTTTTTATACGAAGTTTCAGAAGCTAAAATTTATACAGAGCGAAGCCAAAATCCTAAGGAACATCGTGTAAAATTTTCAGATCTTGGTTCGCAATATTTTCGGAGATATGATCTATGGAATTTATATTTTTTTTTCAGGCTCCCGAATTTCACCTAAATAGGTCATCGTGGAATTTTCGGTATAAATTTTGTTATATGAAGGTTCAAAAGCTGAAATGTTTACAGAGTGAAACTGAAATCTTGAGGAACATCGTATAAAAATTTCAGATCCTAGTTCGCAATATTTTCGGAGATATGATCTGTGTAAGTTAGGGTTTGTTCAGGCTCCCGAATTTCATCTTAAAAAGGTGACCGTGGGAAAATAGTCATAACTCTCTCTCTGAGAATCTGATTGGAATTCTGTAAAAAGAGCCGCAAGTACACAGACTACAGTTTTATATGTATCAATTTCAAAGCCGAAGGAGGAAAAAATGACATGTGGCACGCTGTACAATTTTACTCTACTGAACCAGTCCATAATTAGGTCATTGTGCGAGATTGGGCATAAATTTGCCTTGAAGAATCCAAATCAGGTCAAATCCATGGAATTTGAAAGAATATTTAGAGGGCTACTACAGGACCAAATTTCAAATATTGAAGATCCGAAATCACAGAGATAATTTAGTTTCAATATCAAGCTCCTCAAAAAGAAGAAAAACGTGTGTATTTTTTTTTCGAATTACATAAGTCTTGTTTGAAAAATTGGTTTGAATTATTCCAAGGGCGTATTGAAGAATAGATATCAGCATTGGGTTCTAAAATACCTCCTAAAAATAATTCAACACCCATTAAGCCTTCCGAAGGCTTTACTATGACTCATGAAGACGAAGAAATGCAACATGATATATCAAAATTACAAGAGCAAGTGCACCAAATTTCGCTATCACAAAGAGAAACAAAAAATGAAATGGAAGTTTTGAAGAAAGACGTGGAAACTAAGATGGATGGTTTGAAGAAAGGCATGGAAGCTAAGATGGATGGTTTGGAAGCTAATATGGATGGCATGGAAGCTAAGATGGATGACATGGAAGCTAAGATCGATGAAAAAAGGAAAGACAACATGGAAAACATGAAGAATGATCTAAAAGTAGACATCGAAGGTTTGGAAAAGTTGATACAAGAAACATTTCCTAATGGCGAAAAGATAGTAGAGGAAACTCATGATGAGAAAAAAATAAATGTTAGTCGTGATTTCATAAACTCTAATTTTGGATGGAAGAACCACCATATTCTAAAGATGGATATGAGGAATTTTAATGGCAAGGATCCCGTAACATGGATACTACAGATGGAGCAATATTTTGATCTCAATAATGTGCAAAACACACAAAAGGTAAGCATTGCAACTTTACATCTAGAACAAAATACATTTGTATGGTATCGCTGGCTTTGCTCCCGTAAAATAATTGTCAATTGGTCAATTTTTACGGAGGAAATGATAGCACATTATGAGGATACAAAGAGAAACACCTTCTTTAGCCAATTTATAAATCTAAAACAAAAGGGTTCATTGGTGGAGCACATTGAGGACTTCCAAAAATTGAATATAAGGGTAACTGATATTCCAGAGGAACACATGATTGATGTCTTCATAGGGACTTTAAAGGATAACATCCAACATGAGGTTCGCATTTGGGAACCTGATTCATTGGAGAAGGCTTTCAGGTTGGCAAGAAAAATTGAATGTAAAATTATGGCGACAAGGAAGCCTACCACTCACATCTATAAATATGGAAGTGTTGCTACTCCTAGACTTCCACAACCTGCAAGGTTGACACCAAAAAAATTGGAAGAAAAAAGAGAAAAAGGGATTTTCTATAGTTGTGATAGCAAATACACTAAAGGTCATAAGTGTGCTGAGAAGAAATTATTTTACATAGATTGTGAAGAGGACGAAGAAAATGAACAAGAATTTTAAAAATAAGAGGATATACACCAGGAACCAACCCTAGAAGAAGAAGAAATGAGTCTGACCATATCGTGTAATGCATTGGCAGGAATTACGACTCCTCAAACTCTCAATATAGAAGGACACATCAAGAAGAAAAAGGTAATAATGTTGATTGATTTGGGTAGTACCCATAATTTTATTCATTGTAAGGTAGCCAAGGAATTGAATTGCTTTTTATACCCGACACCAGAATGTCAAGTGATGGTTGCAAATGGAGGGACTATAAATTTATTTTGAAAATGCCATAATATCAAGCTAACCATGGGGGAATATGTATTGAATAGTCCAATGCTTTCCATTCCAATGGTAGGTGCTGATGTTGTACTAGGAGTACAATGGTTACAATCTTTGGGGACGGTAGCTTTTATTTTCAAGAAATTTTCTTGAATTTTTTTTCGAAAGGAAAGGAAATCAAATTACGGGGTATCGCAGGGAATCCGGGAAAGATAATAAGCTCTAATGTCATGACAAAGCTTCTAAAGAAAGAACAACGATGCGTAATTGCACAATTATTCTCACTAGAAATTCCAACATCAAAATCTTCTATTTCTCCAGATTTGCAAAAAGTCTTGGATAATCATTCTAAGGTGTTTGAAACTCCCAAAGGACTCCCATTTATTCGTGATCATGATCATGCTATTCATTTAATTCCAGGAAGTGTTCCTCCAAACATCAGGTCTTATAGATATCCTTATGTCCAAAAGAGTGAAATTGAATGTATGATTGCAGAAATGTTAGAGCCTAGTATAATTAAACCTAGTCAAAGTTCGTTCTTTGCTCCAGTAGTATTGGTGCATAAGAAGGATGGATCCATCACCGAGACTTGAGGGCTTCAAATCTTGATGACAACCACTTGCCTGTTGAAGACATATGTACAATCATGTGAAGTGATCCTTCCACTGTAACCAATCAAGCAGATGGCTACTTACTGAAATTCTACTCTCACTTTCCTCGAGCAGGCAGAAAAACAAAAACTAGGCCACTCCAAGTGTCTACTGAACATGTGCTTCTGGTCCATGAAAAAAAGAAAATACATCTTCCATGCTAACTGTAGAAAATCAGTAAAAGGATCTTCAAAAATATGAAATTTTACCTTGTCTTGAGACTCAGCACACAAGCACACTCTTCATTATGATTTGAAAGAACACTTGGTTGTTGATCCATTAGAGAGCATAGGGAAGAATCACTTTCTACTATATGAAAGTTGGCTGCAAATTCCTGAAGCACGGGAAATTCTGACTCTATGACTTGCACGTTGTCTCTCTTAGGCTCATACTCCTCAAATTCATATTCTAAATCATCTTTGAGCAGAAAACATTCTTCAAGATTGTTAAACATCATAGCCCTATCTTCTTCATGAGAGAAAACACTATCTGTTAGCTGATCTCCTTGCAGGAAATCATCATCACAAATCATTTTACTCACAACAACTTCTTGTACGTCTTCATCAGTCTCATGACTATCATCATTCAAACCCAAACTTTCATTTTCAATAATGGAAAATGCTTCACTCACATTATTGACTGTGTGAACACTGTAAGAGCTGCAAATATACAGTTTCTTGGGCTGTAACATGATATTTCAGGAGCTGATCTATTTCATCTTCAGACAAAGGAGAAAAATGAGTTTTAAAGCAATTTACATTGATTCGGTGATTTTCATTTTTCAGGATCGAGAATTGGCACTTTTATCTTTTGGTCCCAGTCTATCTCATCTAAGGAGGGAGCTATTGATTATTTTTGGTGATGAAAAGGGTTCTCATGGAAAGGCTCAAGGATCTCTTTATCCAAGGAGGAAACTGCTAATTCTTGTTGGGAAGAAAAATCATGAAGGGATTCTATGATCTCATCATCTAGACATTCTTCATCCACATACAACTTTTCAAGAAACTCAATGAAATTATCAGAGATATCACAACAACTATCAATCATCGATAAGGAAGAATTATAGCTTTGATAATTTTTAAAGAAAAATGAATGAAAGTCCTTTAGCGAATATAAACTAGCAGATGGTAGATCCTCATACCATGATCTCTCTTTTTCCTCCAAGGTAGCCATAAACATCTTCATCAGACAATCTTCAGGAAACTTAATCTTTAGTCTATGAATATGAAAATGAAATTTGACCAAATGCAATCTAGCATCTTCACTATCCTGGCCCTTAAACTTTGACAGTCCTGATTGCCAATCTATATGAGGAATACGGTTCGGAAAACCAGGAATATGAGATCGACTCATAAGAGCATACCTTCGAGCAATCAAATCCATTTTTACAATAGTGAGTTGCCAAGAAGTTCTTTAGACCATTGGTTCTTGAAGAGTGGAGTCGCCATGAGAATTCTGAACCATGGGATTCTTCGACACTGGAGTAGCCAGGTGAATGATGCAGAACCTTCTTGTGCCTAATCGTTTTTCACCATCAATAATTAGATCTAATTTTTGTCGTTGTTTCCCAGGAAAGATTTTTCTTTTCGATCCCCGATAACAGTGCTATTATTTTATCACTCCACCAAATTCCTAAGGCTGAGGAAGGAATCCTAACAGAGGTAACCAAAAACTAAGATTTTGACTTGATAGATAGCCCTATCAAGCCGGAGAGAGATCTCTCCAAAAGGGTCACAGGTAGGAGGGCTAGATAAATTAGGTTTTTAGGCTAGATATAGAGTGCAAGGGGTTGTTTTGATTTGGTTTTGGTTGGGTAAATCAGCAGATAATGAAATTAAGTCAAGGAAAGCAAGGTCAGGGCTATAGAGTTAGGGTTGAAGGGATGAATGGGGGAAAGGTAGGTATAATTCCAATAACTTGAATATAATGGTTATGGAATGGTTTAGAAAATTTAAGGAGGCTGAGGGAAGCATAAGAGATGTATTTCTCTCAGACAGAAGATATGAAGCAAAATATGATAAGTAACCCACAATAGAGCATGTGCAAGCATGTATTCTGAATTTCAAACTTGTAAAATATCATAACATAGACATGAATGTGACATGAACAATACATTAAAATGTATGTGACTAAAGAAAAAACTAACTCGTTCAATACCACAGGTATCCCATAAATGTAGTTGCAACTCCTCTTTATTAGCTTGGCCAAAACTGAGTACAAGTTCCCTTGATCAACTAGAAAAATAAAATTGATTCCAACCCTTGACTCCTGTGAAGAACTAAGCTAAATAGACATGAAAACCACCTCCACTCATCCTTAGGGGTCGAATCCATGAGGTGAGGGAGATATTACACAAAAAGTTGCACTGATAGCTAGAGTATAGGATGATAAAAATGACTCATTCCTATCTCAAGTGAACTGATTCATTACACCTCATATGTTTGATATAAATCATGTATTTACCCCAGTAAATAGTCATAAAATGATAATTACATTCATCTTGATCATTTACATAGGTAAATTCATCATTTCCCAAGGTAAAATTCAAAACTGGAGTGAAACTCAGAAAATTTCTGAAGACTCTAAAAAACACAATGTCCTTGTAAAATGTGCAGCGTCCAGGCAGAAAAAATGACCTTTGTTCAAGGCTGAATTTGAGTGCCTTCCTGAATTTGATGGTTTTTTGACTTTTTGATGGACCATTTCTCCTCTAAAAACCCTAAAAATCCATAGGGTTTATGTACTTATGAGTAAAAACCTACCGGTGGTGGTCATTTTTCATTTAGATGCTCTAAAAAATAGCGTAGCGTCCAAGGCACTATGCATTTAAGAAATTTTGTGTGCAAAATATTCTCAAAAACACATAAATGAAAAAAATGCTAAGTTTGCCAAATTTTTGTCAAAATTGTGAGGGTAGTTTCTCATCAAGTGTTTGAGGCATGGAGCGACACCTCAGCAAGTATGTCTAACTTCTCTTTCTCTTCTTGTTTGGTCAAAAATTCAATCTTGGCATTAGATCTTTTGAGCTTGGCCAATGCAATTCTCTCTTTCTGGGAATGAATTTTGATTCTTGTCCTCAATAATCATTTTCCTTGTTGGCCTTCTCCAACAACTTCTCCAAATGTAGATCGGCTCTATCAAGCCATGGTTCCATATTATTGCCGATTTCTAGGGCAAACTGTTCATTTAGTGTAAGCTGGTCTACTTGGTAAGCTTCTCTTTGTCTCTCTAGGGCTAGAGCTCTTTTCAGCCCTCTAGTCCCAGGTCTCTATCTTTTAGGGTGATCCTCATCATCATCAAGTTCACCAAAATTTTCCAATGTTTCCTCAAGCAAGGATTTAGCCTTCTCTGCCTCTCTTTGTACTTTGATGCATTTCACCTCATTGATGGCCTGCTTGGTCTTCAGCTGTTGATTTTCTTGCTCAAGGAAGTGAATCACATACTTGGCCCTCTCAAGATTATTTTGGAGCTCATTAATCTCAACCTCTTTACCTTTAATTATTTCATTGGTGATTTTGCCTTCATCCTCCTCATCTAGGTCAATGAATTGAAATTATTGCTCTGTATGATGATTGTCCTCCTTATCATGAATGACTAGCTCTATCACCTATTCCTTACCTTTATTTACCTGCTGTGTTGATGAAGAAGGCATGGCCCCTTTCACTCCAAGTGAAGCAAACACATGCCTATAGCCTCTCTGGTAAGTTTTTGGCAAAGGATCAACCTCAACCAAACTAGCCCATTTTTCCTCAATGTCTTCATTACTGCTTGATGACTCAGAATCAAAATGTGATGATGATGTAGGGTTATAAAAAGGTGAAGAAGAAGGACCAATGTGAGGTGAATGAGTGAATGGATCTGCTCTGGTAATGATGTATGAATAGTAGGATGAGATGGAGGGATAGATGAGGGAGGATGAGATGATGAAGGTGAATTCTGGCCATGCTGAATAGATGGGGAAGTGAAAATCTCATTGGATATGAAGGTGTCCCATGGAATGTTTAACTGATCAAGTTGATGCATGACTATCATTTTTATGAGGGAGTGGTGGAAGATACTCTGCATTTTATGATCATAATCTCTCTTTTGTGCAATAAATGCCATTTTATCAATGCTCTGGAAGAGATAATAGGGTATGTGAAGCGTTCTAAACTAGTGAAGTGCACAAGGAGCTGGATATGATAGGAATAGAGCCTAGAAAACCTTCCCTCACAGGTGAAGTATTTCTTGATGATTTTCATCATGGGGACATATCTGTCAAGGAGGTGGGAGAAAGGAAAAATTGTCTTTTTATCATTCTTGTACCTTGGTTTAAGATATGGCTCATAATAATAATGATTTAGGTTTCCTTGTTTAAACCATGTTTCTCCTACATTAGGGATCCCTGTAGCAGTTGCAATAATATCAGTGGACATAGTGAAATTGACCCCGGCAAGAGTGACCTGTTTTTCATGGACGTTAGAAATGAACAATCTTGTCAACATAGGATGGTACTGGATTCTTTGCACTTTTTCACAAAATTCAAAACAACCTACATGCTTAAAGCATGAGACAGTGAGGAGATATGCCATAAGCTCTCTAGTAGTTTCTTGTTCATGTCTGATGACTTTCCCTCCTTTCTTATATTCCTTTTTCTTCTATCTCTCTTCCTCACTAGAACCTCTGTTCTCGTCTTTAGCCATAGTTGATGTCAAAACCCTAGGGTGATGAAATGAAATGGAGGAATGTGAAGTGAAGGGAAGTGTTGAGAAATGAAGGGAATGGGAATGTGAACGGAGCCTAGGTGAGTAACCCTAGGACTTAAGGCTATAGGGATGATATTGTTTTTGGAAATGGGGATAAGGAAATGGGAGAATGTTTATAGGAATGTGGGGGAGAGAGTATAAAATTTTAGGGATTAGTTTATAGGGAGTGAATTAGGTTTTGATAAGTCTAGGGTTTCTTACTTTAGAAATAAGTTTGAATGACTATGAAGCACAAAAACACATCAATGAGATGATGGCTGGGTTACTTACTGATAAATTAAGCTTTGAATAACGAATTTTCAGAGATTTGGCATGAAATGATGGAGTGGTAGGCTGTGAGAGAGTTTTCTGGCACTTCCTGGGTGAAGGCGCAACATCCTGCTGAACACACAATGTCCTTTTCAAACGCGTACCGACCTCTTCAAACGCGCAGTGCCAGTTGAAATTTCATTGAACAACTTGACCAAATGCGCAACGTCCTCCCCAAACACGCAACGTCCCTCCTGAATGCACAACGACCTGGAGAACGCACAACGACAATGAAATTTTGCTCAGTTACACTGTAAAATTCGAATTTTCTCCTTTGTTGAAAATTGCTGAATGCTGAATGAGACAAATGGGCTTTGTCTTAAGGTGTTGAGGGCTTTTATAGTGTAGTGGATTTGATTTATAACTTGAATAACCCACTTTCCTTATGTTCCCTTTTAATTTTTCAAACTTTGACACTGATACTCTTTGACTTTTCTGACTTTTTGTTTTGCAGTTTGATCAGCTGATGGAGTTTGAATTTCTTTTCTTCAGTTGGGAAAGAGTGCTTGAGTTGGTAGCTTAGGGAATGAATTATTACATATGAAAAACATAAAATTACATTTGAAAATAAAAAATAAATTACGTTTTTTATTTTATATCAAAAATACATTTTGATATTAAAACCATAGAAATCAAAATCACAACTTGAAAAATATAATAGTTACATAGTGATGATCTTCTGTAGAGGAATATAGAATGTCTTTGAGTCACTCTCATATGTTTTTTGACTTTATTTTTATGGAGTAATGCATTTTGGACCTTGAAAGACAAAACCCTAATGACCTAATGAGACTGTGAAACCTGATTTCCATGACTGACATTAATTGAGACAAGACATGGTGAAATGAGATTTTCATAGGTGTTATTATGCTCAAGAAGACATGAAGGTGAGTCAGAAAATGCGATCTTCTGAGGGAGAGTGAAGTTTTATTGAGGAAGGCTACCATCAGTGAAACAATTTTTAGCATGACCTAATGGAATGATATAAAAATTTCGGAGTGAGACACCTAAAATGAGAAATGAAGGAATGATATTGATCATTGATGGCATAATGCATATTCTGACTCTAACAGGTAGGAAGACTGGTATTGGTAAATTTTTTACTTTAGAAGACAAATGAAGCCTAGCTCAAATATTTAAATTATTTGGAGAGCGGTTTTGAACGCATTTAAAGTTATTGGACGGGGTCATTCCTAGCACATAAGAAATGGAAGCAGGGATAGGATAGGAGTTGATCCTTCATTGGGCAGCTTTGAGTGTCATTGTTGAAAATTGTAACTAGGTTTAGTGTTCATGATGACCTAATTGTAAGCACGACATTGTATATTCTTTATAAATAAAGATTAATAAATAAAGGGAAATTATATTTTATTTTTGGAGTATGGGTTTCATACTCAAGTTGGATTCAAAAGCATGTTCTTTGTACTTTTAGTTTTTTTATGTCTTTATAGGATAAATAATATTATTAATCATGTGTCTTAGTTGTAAAAATTGCAAGAAATTTTCTACTACTGATGAATTCGAACTGAATACAAGAGACACAAATTTGTTCTATAATCTGCAAAATATAAAATCACAAGATAGAAATAAATGCAATGACATGCAACCATCAAAACATAAGGAACACAATAAATTTACATTGGAACCAACATGGGAATGTACTGCAACATCATGATTCTCCTCTGCACACAATATCTTTAGTGATGATACCTGATATCAATGTGCTTGGACCTGTCATGAAATAATGGATTCTCAAAGAGTTTGATACAACTATGATTATCACAATAAATAATTGTCGGATGCATCTCCTGACTGTAAAATACCACAAATAATTTTCCTCACCCATATGGCCTCGCATGTTGCTTGACTTGCAACCATATACTTGTCCTCTGCTGAGCTGAGTTCCACAAACCTTTTTTCCCTACTATACCAAGAAATTGCTACAAACCCAACACTAAAGATAGCTCCTGAAGTACTCTTCTTTTTTGATGGACTTCCTACCCAATATGCATCAGTGAGGCCTTGGAGCTTCACACCATTTGTCCTCTTGTACCATAACCCATACTCAGTTGCGCCTCTGAAGTATCTGAGCACTTGATTTGCTTCTTTCAAATGAATCTTGGTGGGATTAACCGTAAACTGACTCAATTGATTAAATCCATAACATATGTTGGGAATTGTGTTCACCAGGTACATCAAGTACCCCACCAACTATTTGTAAATGGTAGCATCTACCACCTCTCCTGAAGAAGAAGACTCCTTCCTCTAGTTTGTAGCTAGAGGAGTGTCGATAGGCTTGTATTCCTGCATATTAAATCTCTGAATTATTTCAAAGGAATACTTCCCTTGACTCTCAAAAAACTCTCCATCTCCCTGCCATACCCTCAAACCAAGGAAGCAATGCATCAAGCCCATGTCCTTCATCTATAATTCTCTTGAAATTTCCTCGCAAGAGTGGATCAACTGCTCATCCCATGTAAGTATCAAATCATCAACATACAACACTATGATAAGCAACTTTCCATCTACCACAATGTGATAGAGATTGGTATATGCTTCACTTTTTGTGAAGCCCAATCGACTGATATATGTGTCAATCTAAGTGTACCATGCTCGGGGTACCTGTTTGATACCATAAATGGATATCCTGAGTCTACACACGTGTATCCTTATCATATGTCTCAAACCCTTCAATTTTCTCTATGTAAATGTATTCCTCAACCACTCCATTAAGGAAGGAAGTCTTCACATCCATCTGGTGGATCTTCCACCTAATCTGTGCAGCTAATGGCAGAATGGTTTTGATTGAGGAATATATTTACATAGGGGTAAACATTTCCTCATAGTTGACTCCCTCTACCTATGAGAAGCCTTTGGCCAAAAATATGGCCTTGTACTTATTGATATTTCCATCACCTACATGTTTAAATTTATCAATCCATCTGGAACTGACCACTGACTTGTTCTCTCGTCTTAGCACCACCTACCATACATCGTTCTTCATGATGGATTCATACTCCTCCACCATGGAATCTACCTATAGTAGTTAGGAAAATTCATCCTCAAATGTAGAAGGCTTAGAATCAATGAGTTATATCATAAGCGCCATATAACTAGTGTATATGTCTAGTGACCTCCTTTACTTGCGTAAGGATGTAGGAGCTCCCACATGCTCCTTTCCATCTTGCACCAACAACTAGTTCTCTTCCTCCCTTCTCTGGAAGATTCTGGTTGAGTGGGTGCCTCCAATCTACCTGCTCTATACTCCTCCACATGTGGTTTCTCTACAACATGTCGAGGATCTACATGAGGCTCCTCCTTTGGAGCTAAAAGCTCCTCCTCTGGTAAAATAATCATCTCTCACTCTAGAGAGCTTCCCATAGCCTTATCCTCATCAAATCTAGCATTTCTCCTCCATTGTCATCTTTAGTGATGGAAAATACACCCGATAATTATGAAGTGTCATTGTGTATCCTACAAATATCCCCATCTCAGTTGTAGGCTCCAACATCTTTTAGCTATCCTTGGAGACATGACAACATACTGTATCTCCCAAGATTAAAAAATGGGATACATTTTGATTCCTCCCAAAGAAATATTCTTCAAGTGTGATCATGCCAAGTATTTTGTAAGGGCTTCGGTTCTACAAATAAACTGTTGTATAACATGCTTCTGCCCACAAATGTAGAGGTATTTTTTCCTCTATACCACCCCATTTTTCTGTGGGTTGTGGGGTGCAATTAGTTCTCTTATAATGCCTTCCTTGGCATAATTTTTTTTGAAAGAATTAGACACAAATTCTCTTCCATTATCACCTCTCAGGGATTTTATTTTTTGACCAGTCTCATTTCAACCAATGCTTTGAATTCAACACAATTTACAAACAGTTCATATTTCTTCTACATAAAATAGATCCAAAAATTGCAGGAAAATTCATCTATGAAAATTACATATAACCTGTGTTTTGCAACTAAGACTGTAGAAAATGGTTCACACACATTTGAGTAGACTCGCTCCAAGATTTTTCCAACTCTACTATCTCATCCCTGTAAGGAGGCTTTGATGTATTTTCCAAGAATGCATCCATTGCAAACATCATGTTGGTCAAGGGTGCATTTTAGAAGTCCTGTGGTGATCTGTTGCATGATTTTCAAGGCTCCATTATGTAGGTGACCCATGCGCCCATGCTATAGTTCTCCAACATCTTGACTTTGAACATGTTCTTCTTTGCTTCTAAATGTAGCACATGCATCCACCTGTAGCTTGTAGAGTTTTTTTCACTCTTAACACCAATTTTTTTTACTTGTACCGTAGCAACATGCTTTAGATAAGATTTCCCCTTGCTGAACACCACATCATATCCTCGGTCCTCCAATACAACTACATAAATATAATTTTTCTTCAACCTAGGAACATTCATTACTTTTTTTTCTTTTCTTCTTCAGGTGAAGATGGGATCTTAACTCCCTCTTGAAGGTGACAACACCAATCCATTTAGCACTATACCGCCCATGATATCCAAGTTATATAAGTAACTGGAGGTCCTTCCCCTCCAAGCTGCTGAATAACTCCTTCAATCCTGTCATATGAAATGAGGCACCAAAATCTAAGTACCATACACTACTTTGTACACTACTTTCCATGCATGCAATGAGGGTGAAATCCAACTCGAATTGTGATGTAAGAGAATCACCTCGTGTAGGCTTCTTCCCGAATTTCATGTGCAGACACTTGGTTACATAGTTTCCATATTCATGGCAGTGAAAACATTTAATTTTGCTGAGGCCTTTCTTCTTTCCATGGTTTTGATTTGATTATACCTTTCATGCCAAAAAAAAATTACCTTCCTTCTTAGATTTGAATGTGATACCATCTCTTGTGTTTCTTCTAATCTCCTCGTGCACCAAATCATACAAAATTCTCTCCTAATATGGTGGCTTGTCTCTTCCATTAACTGAATTCTGATAACTGTGCCAGGATTTTGGAAGACCAAGGAGTGCTAATCTCACAAGTTTGGATGATGGCACATTTTCTCCTACTCCTCCTATTTCATCTCGAACCTGTGTGGATATGGATAGTTACTGAGGAATGGTTTCATTTTTTTTCATTTAAATGCTCCTGAGTTTATCTCTCAATGCCAATTTTCTGGCATCATTGCTACTCTGGAAGATATTTGTCAGAGTTTTCCACATTGCAAAATGTGTCTCCTTTCCATGCAAGTTTGAAATCATATGATCTTTTATACCCTCCAAAATAATCCTCCTGACCCTAGTTGTGTCTTTCTTCCACTGATTAAGCGCTTGTGCATCTAATGCTATCGGTTTTGGAATATCAGTGTGTGTATAATTCTCATACTCCATTGTAATCTAAGACAACTTCCATCCTCTCTTTCCAAGCATAAAAATCCGTGGTTCCCTCCAATGCATATTCCAACCTCAATCCATTTAAAGACATTTTTCCTGCACTGAAGAAAATTTGCACCAAGAATTGAGCAAATCAAAATTTCTTTGAGAGAATATCTAGAACAAGGTTTCTATGTAGCCTTCTGAGGCTCTAATACCATGTAGAAATTGCAAGAAATTTACTACTACTGATGAATTCGAACTGAATATAAGAGATACAAATTTCTTCTACAATATGTGGAATATAAAATCACAAGATAGAAACACATGCAATGACATGCAACCATCAAAACACAAGGAACACAATGATTTTGTAGGGGAACCCAACTGGGAAAAACCCCTCTGATGCTTTTTATCAATCATATGAGAATGAGAAACTATTTCAATGTCTTGCTTCAATTCTGAAGCACACCCCGCACTGTAAAACCATTCTCTTGTTAACTGACTATCTCTAGCCAACACTTAGCCTATTCAATCCCCTAACTTCCTCCCATTTCCTTTTGCAATATAGGAGAAATTGAGCTCCTAAATAATAGGGTAATTCACTATTTCCTTGCGCAATTCCAAGGGAATTGATCACCTGCTTAATTACCAAGCCTGTACACTCAACTAGTATATATTTGATAATTACAATGTACCTTTTCCTCCACTCCAGCTAGACAATTCGAATTCCATGCATGCTTGGGATATTTTTAGTTGATTGACTAGTTAACTGAGATATTAGTGAGTTAAAAACAGTCATAACTACTCAACTGACCTTCAACTGACTCAATTAGTGAGTATAGCTCAGTTAATTGAGTTCAACTGAAAATAACTGAACTAGATTGATAAATTTTAGCAATTACAACATGCACAATTCTATTCCAAGTCTACAAACTCGAATTTTCTGATCTAACTAAGGAACAAGGCCATGTCACTCAATATAAATACAATGCAAGTCATCCTTCTAATGTGGAAAATCAAATTTCTCCATTTTACTAAGGCATAAGTCAAATGGAGGCCTTTCTTACTACATTTGTAAAATCAGTCCCATTTGGAATCATGGTAATAAATAAAATATTTATTTTGTCAAGAAAAATCCACTTATAAGCCCAAGACCAAGTCGTTTGAAGGAGAAGATCAAGTCAACCTTAAGGGAGGGAATTCAACCCTCAAGAAAGGCTATATAAGGAGAGGATCTCAACTCATTTGGTAAATCATCACACATAAGTTTGATATGCAATAACGAAGAAGATAAAGAATATCTGGAGGATGAAGAAGTGAAGTAGAACTCAAAGTTTTTCAAAGATTCTCTTTTCTTATCTCACTAGGGTTTTTGAAGCTATAGTTGCAGGAGGAAAAAATTCAAAATTAGTTTCTGGAAGCTGAAATTGCAGGGGCCGAAATTCT
Source organism: Pinus albicaulis (assembly GCA_034641835.2). Taxonomy (NCBI): domain Eukaryota; kingdom Viridiplantae; phylum Streptophyta; class Pinopsida; order Pinales; family Pinaceae; genus Pinus; species Pinus albicaulis. Next base: position 613,835,528 of record CM076576.1, read on the forward strand.
GTTGCAGGAGCTGAAGTTGTAGTGGCAGATTTGCAGTATCGAAATTTTGGAAGCTCCCTCGGAAGAGATCTTTCTGGGGGTTGAATTGGGGTTTGGAGGGTTTGTTGGCTTTGGTCCAACTCCCATCACTATGGAAGAATAGATCAACCATCAGGAGGAAGGATTGGAAAAAGACAAGCTTTTGGTCTTGGAAGTATCATTTGTAAGAATATTCTAAAGAAGAAGAGAAGCATTTTCTTGGGTTTTCCCCTTAGAGGAGTTTTACCCTGGCTTGGAGCCTATACCTTTTGTAGTTTGTCTTGTTGTGATCTTCATCGTTTTGGTAAATTCATGATGAACAAAGCTCTAATAAAGTAATAAAATTCCAAAACATATCACAAGTAATTATATAACTAAGGAAAATAATTTATAATATACAAGTCTCCATATTTTCCAACATGATATCAGAATTAAGGTGCAAGAAGGAGACTGAAGATCACATCTTTGTTGGCACTATGGCAAGGGCTGTAAGGAATGTTTTCAAGGTTCTTGGAAATCTCACTACATCCATCAAGACTTGTCTATTGAAGATCATCTCCAAGCTTGTAAAATAAGTAATAAATGGAAGTTTGTTCTCCACTCCAACACTTTCAAAGATGAGAATGTATGGGTTATTGACAATGGTGCCTCCAGACATATGATGAGAGAATGAAATCAACTCCAAACCTTATCTAAGGGTAACTCATATCATTTAATCTAACTTGTAGATAAGAAGAGTTATCCATTGATAGGCGTTGGATCCACTTCGTCGGAGATTGAGTATGGTGGAAGCATTCACCTCAATAATATCTCATATATTCCAGGTTTGAAAGAAAACTTGCTTTCTATTTCCTATCTAGAGGATAAGGATGACAAAGTTGCTTTTGTTGATGGAAAGTTGCTTTTCTATTTCCTCACAAGATTCTCGACCACATGACTCTAGAAGAAGAATTTAAAAGAAATAAGCCAAATGTGGATCATATTTGAATATTTGGGTGTCATGTGATATTCATATACCCAAGGAAAAGAGAAAGAAGTTATATCCTATCAGTCTAAGGGGCATATTTGTCGGTTATGGTGCTTCATCTAAAGCATACAAAATCTATATTAAGGAGGATCATCGAATTTAAGTAGGTAGGGATGTCATCTTTGATCAGAGTATAACTTACAAGAAATCAAAGGATTTTCTAGTTGAATTTGATGAAGAAGAGATACCCATATTTGAGGATATCTCTAGGGATAATGATGGTCAAGGTCTGACACCTACTCAAGAAGATGTCGAAGGTTCTTGAAAGCCTGTAAAAAAAAATGATTGTTCCAAAAAATCGAAAGAGACATGCTTGGTCAAGGAATACTATACAATAAGAAAAAGGACATACATCATATGGGGCTATCACAAAAAGTAAAATACCAAAGAGTTATTTGGTAGAAAATCAGAAAGGTAGAAATATTTCCTTATCTTAATAATTACTTGTGATGTATTTGAATTCTTATTTGCTTATTTTATGTCGTATTTTATCTTCTTATCATCAAGAAACCATTAAAACCCAAAACATGAATATGAAAAAAACAAGTGACACAATATGTAGGCTCTCACCCAAGGAAAAACCCCTCTACAAGGGTAAAACACAAAAATTCTTTTCTCTTCCTTTGGAACCAAATCAAATGAGACAACCAAGACCTTTGACCAACAACAAGACTTCCTCTAATATACCAAGTCAACCTTCCAACTAATATTTCTTAATCAAGATAAATATTCCCAAATCAACAAGCCTTTAACCATGTAAAGTCAACACAATTCAAAGTAATTATGCTCCAAAATAAGGTCTCAACCCTTTTTCCTATCTCTGCAATTTTAGCCTGCATCTTCGGCCTTGCAACTCGCACTGCAACTTCAGACTTATTCGCACGTGTGGCATAATATAGGTAGATTTTCGGTTCCTCTCTTCTTCGCTTGGATTCCTTCTTTCTTGCAATGATAAGGCCTTCCTTCCTGTTGTGGTGAAATCACAACACCCCCATTATTAACTTAATATTTCATAATAATAATGGGGACCCTTTTCGTAAATTTTGGCTAAATCGCTCTTTAATGTTTTCTTTAGGTTAAGTGTCCAAAAATTTGGTGATATTTTTTATTTCTTTGGATTTTTATTTTGATTGCTTCATTGCGTTCAATTTTTCATTAGCTTTCCATGTGTTCACTTTTCATCTCATTTTGATGCAAGGTTTGCAAATGGTGCTTATCCGAAGTTCAATGATTTTTATCGGCACGACTATAAAATGTACAAAATGTATATTATTTTAATTTTTTTAAATTAAATGTAAATATTGATTTTTATTAATTTTACATTACTTTTTTATTATTTATTATTTTATTCGCTAACGACCTTACAAAATCACCACAGCCAAATTATTAAACAATTAAAATTATGATGTTTTTGGATTTTGGAAATCTAGTTTAAATCTCATTTTAAAAATTATGAGATCCGAAATCTCGATGTTACAAAATGGTTGCATTGTTTTTTGTTATCAAAACCTTAATTTTCAAGTGATTGTAGTTTTTATTAAAAGAGAAAGTCCCACTCCACGTGACCCTCCTCTCCTCACCTCACCTCACCATACCTTATTGCCTCACCTCTTCTCTCACCTCGGCACATTTCGAGACTTCTAAAATTTGTAACTTAATTTTTTTAAATAACCTCCAAAATAGTCCTTCTCGAAAACTCCTTGCTCCCGAAATCTCAAATCTTCTTATCTCTCCTCCCTCTTTCCATTTCGGGGGTTCCACTTTTCGTAACTTCAATTTAAATTCTCCTTCGAAAAATCCTTCCTCCCGAAATGTTAATTTCCGTCGTAAGACGTTCTTATTTGAAAACAACTCACCTAAGTGCCACTTTGTCAATGTCTGAGCCATTGGATCAAATGTTAGACGATTGAAATGTTTTAGGCCATTAGATTCACAAGTAAAAGTTTCATATATATTTTTTTATAATGTTAGTTTTTTTTTTAATAAGTGATTGAATTTAGGTTTTGGTGACTTTGTCAAATTACACAAAAATCAAAATAAAAGTAAATTAAATAAGAATATTGACATATTGTAATGAACATTTTAACTAGGTCAAATAAAAAATAAAAATAATACTAAACTATAAAAACAACCCATGGTATTGACTCCTGGTATTCATGTGGAATGTGGTTTATCTAAAGGGGGGAATTAATATGGTCTAACTCTAGATCTACCAAGAGCCAAGATGGATCAAATGTCTTGATATGAAAATGTCATTGATCCCTCTCATCAAGAATATAGATCTAAACTAATTATTTACTAAACTATAAAAACAACCCATGGTATTGACTCATGGTATTCATGTGGAATGTGGTTTATCTAAAGGGGGAAATTAAAATAGCTTAACTCTGAATTTACCAAGAACCAAGAGGGATCAAATGTCTTGATATGAAAACCTCATTGATCCCTCTCATCAATAATATAGATCTAAACTAATTATTTAATAAAATTATTTTTTAATGTTTATAACCATTATTCTTTTAAAATTTCACTTAATAAAATGTATCTAAATTTTTATACATCCAAATTTACATAGTTTTTCTTGTTATATATTATTTTTGTTGCAACTATTTCATTATTCATATTTCACATTTCTTAAATAAAACTAAATTTACCTTTAATTACTTAATTGTAATAGTTTGTAACTACATAACAGTTTGTAACTACATACATACTCTTTCTTCCGTTAAAAAAAAACTATATACATATCTTTAATTACCTAATTTTAGCTTAAAAAATCTTACATGTTTTTTACTTTATAATCATAAACAATTTTCATATTATATAATGTCAAACTTACTCAACCTTTTATTCTGACATTTTAAACAATGTTTCTCACTACATAATTTTAGCTTTTATAATTTTTTTTTTAAAATTTTCAATGCCAAACAAAACTTACAAAACAAAAAACCCACTTAGTCCTTATTGTAGATTATAGTTTTACAAAATTGACACTAACCAAACCATTCAAATTTCCCATCTTATACAACGATTTCTAACAATAACCACTCAATTTACTTTCCAATCTTTGAAACCCCCGCCCATGTTGGGGAGATCACACTGTAAAATCAAATGTTCCTCTGGGTTTTTAAAGGGGTTCATAAACAAAAAAAACAACAAGAAAGTCAATATTGTGGTATGATAACTCATTTTTGAATCATTGTGACAAACAAAACATCACATTAGCTCACATAATATATATAATGCTATAAGGATCTAAGATGATAACAAAGTTTTGAATCATGATAAGTAGGTAAAAACCAAAACTAAGTGGTAGCCACAAGCAAAAAATCACAACTCATAGAATATATCCAAGGTTGCAATGAACCTCATAGATTGTGATGGACCTCATGGGAATTTTAGTGCACATAGAGCACTACCCGAATAATTCTATACTCTTGATCAATTTAGAATAACCTAGGATGTGTAAAATATTTTAATAAGATAAACAAAATAGACACCAAGAAAGTCAATATTGTGGTATAATAACTGATTTTTGAATCATTGTGACAAAAAAAACATCACATTAGCCCACATAATATATATAATGCTATAAGGATCTAAGATGATAACAAAGTTTTGAATCATGATAAGTAGGTGAAAACCAAAACTAAGTTGTAGCCACAAGCAAAAAATCAAAAAATTCACAGAATATATCCAAGGTTGCAATGAACCCCATACATTGTGATGGACCTCATGGGAATTTTAGTGCACATAGAACACCACCCTAATAATTCTATACTCTTGATCAATTTAGAATAACCCAGGATGTGTAAAATATTTTAATAAGAAACTATATTTGTAATTATGAAATATAAAACTATAACTTAAATTTTTGAATTTACTTTGTATTTTTTTTCTTATGTACATAGAGAAAGAATAAGCCAAGTTTGGAGTTAAGAAAATAAACCATAACATAAAGAACAATATCTCCTTCCAAAATTGTCTCCATATTAAAATGACATTCACTTTATGTATACCAAGACTATTGTTCCTCATATACAATTTCTGATAAGCATGCAATTAGCGCTGAGATATGTAGATTAACTTAAGTAAACTCTATTTTTGTTAATAAAAATTCTCTTTATTTACATCTATGCCAGATAGATTGTACTTGAATGTATTTAAAATATCTTATTTGAGTTATGTGCTGAATTATTAATCGCCAAAGGATTTTCACCCTCAATTTCCTATTTCAATATCTATAACAAAATTTGTATATATGCGAACATATTATCTTGGTTTACATATATGTTTTCACCCCGAATTTCCTATTTAAAAATCTATAACAATTTTTTTTGGTTGATAACTCTTATCATCAATATATTTGAAACCTCCATGACTAGCTTCCATGGAAGCAAAGTTGTCCTTTCATTCCTTCACAATGACTTGTTCTCTGCAACATCTTATTTCTTCTAGGCTACTATTTCCTATACTATTGCCTTCTTATTTCTTATAGGCTAATCTTTCCTATGCTATTGGCTTATGACGTTTCTTTTGCAACATATGGTGCAATTGCTAGTTTTAGCTTACGCATGCATTTTTCCACAATTGCAACAATTTTGACACTTCAACTTTGGAGGCTCATAAGTTGAGTTTTACTTGGCCAAATGAGGCCAAGATGACTCGATAAAATTATGGAGAATATTTCTAAAGTACTTGCATGACCAGATTTGGTCATTAACCAAACCTAACAATTAACAAAAAAATAAACTCTGAATTTGCAATCAAAACTAATTTTTTGAGTTTTGATTTTTGCATTTGTATTTTCCCAAAACTTCTGGTGATTGCAGATCCATTCAATTCTGTCCTCTTTGACCAACAAGATCTTTACAAGGATCTATGGGAAGCTTTGATTCCTTTTTATTTATTTATTTGATTGAATTTTGATTGGAGAAGTTTGTTTTCCCAGATTTTGTATTTCTGATTTTGATTGGTTTTTGGCAGGAGAGCAGTTAAGGAGATTAAATAAAACATATTTGAAACAATGAGAAGAGACCAACATGGAGAATTTGGATCTGTAATTGAATACATGGATAATCACTCCTAACAACTCTCCTATTTTTGATTTTTGTAAATTATTAAATAACAGTGTAGAGAATGAATAAAGGGTTCCTCTTCTCTACAATTAGAGGCTCTAATGACACTATTTTTCATGGGATCATCGCTGTAGGTGAGAGGAATACTTCAGAACTGAGGTGTTAGGGGAAATCTATGTAATTTTTGCTTGCTGGACATATGCACTTTTGTAATGGACAAAAAGATGAGTTGTGGAGAGATAACATTTTTGGCTTTGAGAGGAAGAATTGTTTTGCATTAGTGTACAAAAATTTCTCAAGGAGCTTGTAAATATGCATTTAGATTTAATTTTGCATTCTAGCAGTCCCCTCACACAGGAGTAGATCTTAGTTATGGCTTGGCTAAGCCATAAAGTCAGCTTAAGGATATTTTACTTGCACATTCACATCAAGAGGGTAGATAGGATTTCTCTCTTTCTATTGGCAAGTTATTGACATACTATAAGATATCAGAAAGAGGGAGAGGGTATCTAGTCCCAATTGAACTAGTTAGAGCCATTACATAAACATATAGGAGTATGATTTGGGACTCTGACTGGGTGGTCTCTCTCACATGATGGGGTCATTTTTGACCATCAACATTTTTGGCGCTAGAAGGAGGGCCACAATAAACTTTGTCTTTGAATATTTTATGCTTTAAGATTTTATCTTATTACTATGGCTCCACTTAAAAGACCTCCTTGGAGTTGCTTTATTGGACCCCATCCAACTACTACTCTGATAAAAGAATTTCAAACCCTGTCTAAGGTAAAATATAATGGTACATCATTTTCTTTTAATCATATCCTTCAATTTATTTTAAGTTGAGATAGTTTCAATATTGATGAAGATATTATTTGCAGTATCTTCACTCTTACTTTGACAGGTAATGTCAAAGACTAGTGCTTATCTCTTCCAGTTGCTTTTGTACATAATTGGGACGAATTTTTGAAGATTTTCCTTCACACATTTCAAGAATATGATTACGAAAATGCGTATGATCAGTTATAATAATTGCGTAGGATGAAAGGTGAGACTTTGGATAATTATTGCATTAGATTTAAATTAACCTTAATGCAATTTCGGTCCAAAGAATTGCCTCCTCAATTCCAATTAATTTGATGGTTTAGACATTTAGTGTCTTTTTCCTATGATAATTATGAAGAACCAGAAATTATATCCATTGTTGATAATGATTAAATTTCTCAGAATGACAATGTCGATAATCCACAAATTGAAATTGTAAATACTACTCATCAATCTTAATTACAAATTGTTGTTGTTGCTCAATTGAATGATGTAGTTTTCATATCTGTTCTGAATTTAAATCATGCGTCTATATCCAATGAAATGGAAAATCAACAACATGTAGAATACACTAGCAACAATCGACATCAAGTAATTCAACAATAATTAAATCAACGATAGTTAAATCAACGAGAGAATGTCATCAATGCACAATCTACTACTACAATTAATTTAGAATCCTCTTTTGCTGATAATAAATTGCAAGTTACGGAGCATCTTAATAACAATTTGCAGATCGATCAAATGCAAAAAGAATTTGATTTTTATGAGTACATTGATCAACAATATGAATTCTGCAATGGAACAAATGTGGAAGAGTCTATTTTGGAAAATGAGCAATCATCTGTACAGAAAGAAACCTTTAGGTATATATCTTCAAATTCTTATTTTTCTCTCTATCCTGATATTTTTAACAACAATAATACAATTCATAATCAATCTGTAGTCCCTTTGAGCACAAATTTAATTTTAGAAAACAAAGGAGTTGTCATTACTGATGAGTTATTATTTATTTCTGATATGGTTAGAGAAAATTCAATCAATAATAATTTCAATTATCATGAAGATTCTCTTAATGTGAAAATTAATTACCCGCATGGTTTTCATTTACTTTATTCAGAAGAAGAAAACACTTATGAAATTATTTATGATGATGACTTGAAAATTGAAAATAATGAACCTTGTTCTTCAAAAATGATTTTAACTAACTCCTATTTTCCCAATTCCTTAAGTGAATCTATTTTTGAAAAGGATATTAGTTTAAAAATTCCACTTAATTCTCAATCATTTAATCATCATGGTCATTTCAGTAATCACGAATCCATTCCAATTTATGATTCATACAACGATGACATAGCCTTCTTGAATCATAATCTTGAAAATTTCTCATCTCCGCAAGTGAATGCAAACAATGATTTTAACTTCATAATTTCTGTTGACACTTATGGCAAGGAAAATTTTTCAAATGAATCCCAGCCGTGTTGTACCATTATTTGTAACATTAATATAAATTTTAAAATGCTTCATTTTCATTTTCCTCAATTTGAGTTTGTTTTTCTGTCAAATTTCATTTTTGAATTTCTTAACACATTGTGTTGGCACTTTGAGCATTCAAACTCTAGACACTCACCAAGTACATTAATATGCATATATGAAAATCAATTTCATAATTTCAAGTATCATCAAACACTTCTTATTTTGAATTTTTATTTGAGAATCATGTTTGGAAAATTTATGTTTGGTTTTCAAATGAGTTCTTCACAAACCCAAGCACTTGAGAGTGGATCATTACATTCATGATAGAAATGTAATTCTTTTAGAAATCTTCTAAATTTCTACCCACACTTTTCATATGAAGAGAAGATTTATTTTCATGCCCTTTATTTTGCACATGATACACAAGCATCAACATTTGGAAATCCATCATTTAAAGATGCTTTGAGTTCCTTTCAATCATTAGTAGAAATACATGTTGATTTTTATGATCATGTAGGCATATGGTTGGAAGAATTTCAAAGTATGAATTTTGCAAATAAGTTTATTTTTCTGAACTTGTTAGATGTAAATAGTAGGTTGAGTTTTTCTTTTAATAAATTAGCCGTAGTTTTACTTTTGCTGATTTTTGACGTTTTCATATCTGTAGAAATAAAACTGAGAGAGTGGCTTCACACGAAGTATGAGTATACTTAGTCATATGCTTTCTCAGTCAGTTAAATTAAGACTAGAATTAGTTTAGTTATATTTATCTTTTCTGTTTTTATTTATTTCAATATTGTTGATTTTAATAAACAAGTAATGGAGCCCGAACATTTACCTTAATATTCACTTAATTTTTAGTAAAGTGCGTTCAGAACATATTTACCAGCTAGTATTTTCAGATCATATTCATGCTTGTGGTGCACTTGTTTATCTTGCTCCATTACAGCTAGACACTTTTGAAATAATATTTCTCAAGAAGTGCTAAGTGATATTATTTGACATTCTTGCTCTTTCATCACTCTTGTGTTTCAATATGAAATGGATATAAAATAATAGTTCATAACTTAGTAATTAGTTTATAATGAATATATAGATGATGTTTGCGCATATGTAAAATCAAAGATAATACACAGGAGAATGTCGAGATCTATAAAGTAAATTTACAATGAGACTCTTCCAAGTATGTATAAACATCATCTTCATCTGTTGTTAATTTCTCTTTTCATAGTTAATTTCTTATTTTTGTTTTACTTCTTTTTGCAGGTCTTCATTAGCTTGATTTGGAGACTTGATTTTTATTACAAAATTTAATTAGCTTTAGAAGTAATCAAGCAACTAGCATATTTGAATCCACAAACATTGTTTATGGAAGTATTTCTTTTTCATCAAAATAAGTAATTTTGTGCTCCATATTTCCTTTTCTTTCCATAATTTTGAGATGAGTCATCCTTATTTCTTCTTTCTCATGGATGAAGTTTAAATGAAACAGTTGACTTTTATCATTCTCATTTTTCATGGCCCTGAAGATTCCTACAATTCAGATAATTATTCAAAGGGCCTACAAGCAAAGGAAAGTCAACAGTCTTGCAACAATTATAAAGTACTCCCATTCATGATTTTACCTTTTCCCATCTCGAAATCTTACATTTTCCAGGTTGATTTGAGCCTTTGCACTGCACTTGTTCATCTTGCATTCACTTTAGTCACGTTTCTCCCTCCCGAGATCAATTGGAGCCTCTATCTTGTAAATCTCAAGAATACCAATCCTCTGATTTTAGTTTCATTTTCAACAAGATAAATTTTTCGAGATCCTTTCTTCATGACTTCACACTTGTAGCTTTCTCGAACTCTCGGGTTTGTATTATATCAGAGCTATTTTATAAAATATTATGAAATTGTTTATCTCCGATATTTGAATTCCTGATGTGTCGAAAAGGTAATATTCCCATGTGATATATTAAAAGCCTTTACTTTCAGACATTTTTGATATCGTAAGTTTTACTTATGAAGTTACAGAATGTTTTTATCTCAAGGTCCTACTTCCTAATGATTTCCCTATCGGGACTTTTGATATCGTAATTGAAATTAAATAATACCTCAGAAATAATACTCTTGAGGTTATCAGAACCTTTATATATCATAACCTTTTTAGCAAATACTCCGAAATGCCAATACCGAAATCACAAAACCCGATATCATTTTATGTATAAATTATTTTGTTTTCGGGCGATTTCATTTCGTAACTACACATTTCAGAAATGTTATTCTTTAATCCTTCCGAAAACAAAACTTCCAAAAAACTCTCTGTATTTTATATAGTTTATATCAAGGATATTCATTTCGGGACTCTTTTTATCAGATCCTTTAGTATTTATGAGCTTCTCATTTTAGAGAATCACGATATCATAAGTTCAATTCGAATTGTTCTCTAATATTCCACTCCCGAAATCCTATGTGGCATCTTTCACATGGTTTCACTTAACAGATTTAAATGTGATTTTACGGGTGTCGAAAGCATAAACGATTCACATTTAATTTTTTTTGTTTATCTCAAAACTTTGGAATCTCAAAACATTTTTACAAACCTTATTTTAAGTCTTTCTGAGAACCCGACCTCCAAGTGACGCCATTTTCACATGGTTCATGTTTATGAGATTACAACTCCACTTATTTTCTTTCGCCTTGATTCCTACTTGCTTGGATAATGTGAATGATCATATTTTTATTGCTTCATATTGTTTATCGAGTTTAGCTATGTAATTTTCATTTCAAAGAATTCGATAGGGAAAATTTGTAAGAAAAGAAGATACATACAAAGGTAATGGGTCATTGGTTAATTTCGATTTTCGATGTTGAGTTATTTATATATCGCTCCACTTCAACGATATGCATCAATTTGAGTCTTCTTCATGTACATATTTACAAAACATTGTTACATTAATGTTTGAGACTTTGAATTGATTTCTTGAGATTGTATGAATATTTTGGGACTAATATAAAATTAGAAGTAACTCAAGAGAACAATTGCCGCTGCAATTAATTGAGAAGCACATCTTTATTTTCATATCTGACGGACTTTATTTCTTCATATTTCTAGAACATGAATCATTATTTTTCCCAGCTTTACTTCTCATTTTAATTTAGATTTTGGGCCAATTAAAACTTCAAAGAATAGAACTTATTCATGCTTTTATTTGCAGTCAAAAGAAGAGGTTATATTTTGTGAGAGAAAATAAACATCTTTCATATGCCCACTTTCATCCTTTTCCATTTCTTTACATTTTTGTTTTAGTATTTGCTCATATTAAACTCTATTTTGCAAGACTTCATGAACCTTTTTCACACCTCTACCAAATCAGATTTAGCATTCATTGTCCTTGTTGTTTGCTTTTGATTTTTGGAAGATAGGTTATAATGTTTATCAAATCAACTAAACTGGGGAGTCCTTGAACCTTCTATTTGTTTCATAAGCATTGCTTTTATCGGAAAATTGTTAATATGCTTTTATACAATATTTGCTTTGAAACAAGGAAATATGCAAAAGGAGAAACTTCTTATTTAGCTTATTATCTCTCATGATTGTTGTTCACCTTACGGTTTGAGAGCCTAATTGCTTATAAATATGCAAGATAAAATTCATTAAAATCTTATGACGCACACACATGATTGTCTTAATTTTCTTTTTTTTTTGAGACATTTTATAATTAGTCTTGTTGGGGTTTTTCTTTTAAATTTGGGTTTTTCTTTCAAATTTTTCTTTCCTCATTTTGATATTTTTGGAGTTTGTTGATTTCTTCTTTCGCTTCAGTTTGGATTTATTTTTCCTTTTTGTTATTCGCTATGGTTTGGTTTTGGTGATACCACTAAGATTTATTTGGAAGGAATTTTTCTTACCCAGTAGTGGTTGGAAGACATGAGAAATTTTTGCTCTGTCAATTTAATGAGTTTAATTTACCTTAAATATATATTTTATGGAATCCGAAAGCCCTCTTTCTTTAGATATTTTTCATGGAGGAACACACATTATTTCTAAGTAATATAGTTCATCTTTTCAAATGAAAGAACTGAACTTGAGTTTAACTCAATGGATCCTTCCCATCCTTCCACTTCATACAAAAGCCTCTGAATGGATAGTTATTAGAAAATATTATGGAGTCAAAATTATGGAATTATTATATCAATTTGCTTAAGTATCTTTTACCATCCCACCTCTTTCATTTAGGTACATAATAAACTTAGCTAACAAATGTGCTTATCAAAAGGGCGATCAAAATGGGAAGCATGAGAAATACAAGTAAACCCGTTGGGGCTATGGCCGCTCGCTGGCAGCTGGTCCATGCTTGTATGGCATAAAGAAAAACTTCGCTAGGGTATTGACCAGACTCGCTGGCAGTGAAGCAATATCAGAGACCATTCATATCGATGGATATATGCTTTGTCAAAAACTCCTATTTATACCTTATTATATTTGTCATACGAGGTAATCTTAAATATTATATATTTCCCAAAATTCGGATTCATTATTTTAGACTTAGTCTGCTTTGAGTACTTATATTTTTGAACTTATATTGCTTGATTCACTAATGTGGAACCCATGCGAAATGTTTTACTGTTTGAAGAGTTAATAAAATTCCTCTGTTTTAACTTTTGGCTAAAGAGAAATTAATCATCTTTTAACTAGAGATAATAGATTCTTTCCAGTGTGTCTCCACTGTTGTGGTGAAATCAAAACACCCCTATTATTAACTTAATATTTCATAATAATAATGGGGACCCTTTTCGTAAATTTTGGCTAGATCGCTCTTTAATGTTTTCTTTAGGTTAAAACATAGTTATTGATCAAACGAGAATTATTACCTCAAAACGAGAACTCTAACCCAAAAAAACTCAAAAAACATGAAAAAACAACCCAAAAATGAAAAATATGTCTTCCAGAATGCTTGACTTCTTTTTTAGGGTCAAATTTCAACATTTTTTTTTAAATTATGCTAAAAACCAACTTTTTTCTTGAAAAAGGGATTGAAAAAACACCCTTGAAACAAAAAGTGTTATGGTGAAATAACATTGCCAATTTTTTTTGTGCAAAAAACAACCTGAAAATGAAAAGTGTTGATGTTGGAATAATATCGTCAATATTGTGTGCAAAAAACACCTTCAAAACGAAAAGTGTTAATGTTGGAATAACATCTTTTTTCTTTTGTGCAAAAAAAACCTCGAAAACGGATTGTGTTGAAACAAAAAATTTAGAATAATAAAACTTTATATCAAAATTTAAAAAAAAAATGAAAAAAAAAACATTTTAAAATGATTGAAAAAAAAACAAATTTCATTTTTTTTTTAAAATTAAAAAATTAAAAAATTAAAAAAATATTTAAGAAAAAAAATAAAGATAAAAACATTGTAAAACTAAAATTTAAAAATATATTAAAAATTGGAAAAAAAAAAAAAAAATTAAATTTAAAAAACAAATAAATTTTAAAAATAAAATAAATTTAAAATATACAAATTAAATTTAAAAAAGAAAAAGGAAAATTTTATTAAATAAAAATAAATAAATATACAAATTAAATTAAAAAAATGTAGTAAATTCTAATAAATTAAAAAAATTACAATTAAAAAAAAAAACATTATTTAAAATAAATTTTTTGAAAAAATCAAAATTATTTAAACATGAAAAATGAAAATAAAATAAAATAAAAATATTAAATTAAAAAAAATTATTAGAAAAACAAAAAATATTTAAATAAAAAAATATATATTAAATTTTATTAAATTAAAAAAAAATTCAAATATTAAAATAAAAAAATTAAAATAAAAAAAATTTAATAAATAAATAAATAAATTTTAAAATAAAATATAAAATTTCAAAAAAAATAAAAACACTTTTAAAAATAAATTTTAAAATTAAAAATGGAAAAAAATAACTAATTTAAAAATAAAAAAAAAAATAAAAAAAATAAAAACAAATAAATTTAAACAAAAATAAATTTAATTTAAAATATAAAAAATAAATTTAAATGAAATAATTTAAATATTAAATTTTAATTAATTAAAAATAAATTACATGTTAGGAATTTTGCTTCTATGATCCATAAATTGTGATTGAAATCTTTCGGTGAAAATCACATCAAAATAGATTTGGTCGACGCGTTTCGAACCAACCAGTTGATTCATCATCAAGACAAGATGGAAAATCTGATCAAGTAACCCCTTTAAATAGAAAGTAAAGCTCCCACTAGCCGTTTGTAAAATAACGGCTAGTTTGACTCAAATAATAATAGTTCAAATATTTATAAAAAATAAAAATAAAAAATAAAAAATAATACAAAATAAAAATAAATAAATAAATAAATAAATAAATAAATAAATAAATCAAATGATTAAAGTTTATAATTAGAATTTTATATAATTATATTTATTTAAATAAAAATAAAAATTAATAATTTAATATATTTACCATCTATATATTTTTTATAATAATAATAATTTATTTGTTTTTATTATTATTGAATAAATTAAATGTTAAAAATAATTAAATAATATTTATGTTTTAATTTTATATATTTATTTTATTTTTAATAATTAAATGCTATGTGATTCAAAACTCATCAAACAATTATCGTTTTGATGATTAATCTTAAAAAATAAATAAATAAATAAGTAGATAGATTCAATAAAATAAATAAATAAAGAAATAAATAAAAATAAAATAAAATGAATAAATAAATAAAATAAATAGAAATAAAATAAAGATAAAAATAAAAATAAAAATAAAATAGATAAATAAACTTTTAATTAAATAAATAATAAATAATATATATATATATATATATATATATATATATATATATATATATATATATATAATTTTAAATTAATTTTAAGTTTTTTTTAAGGAATGATAAATTACATTTAAAAAAAAACAAAGAAAACAAAATTAAAAAATATATATATTTGAAATTTGAATAAACTAAAACAAAAATTAAAAAAAAAAATTAATTAAAAAAAAAACAAAATTAATTAAAAAAATTTATTTAATTTTTAAAAATATTGAATTTAATTGGCCTTATGTCGACATGTGGACGAGAGGTCGATTTTGAGTTGATGGTTGCTCACAAACCATCAGTAAATGAATGAATGAAATATCATTCAGTTTGTTTCCAATATAATCACGTTTGTTATGTAGGCAATTCATTCCCTTAGCTGGTTGTCTATGAGAGAACGCAAGATGAGCATGGAACTTCAAGGTTTCCGAGTCCTGGTCTCTTCCAAGCTCGCATAGCCAAACGCTAGCAAGCCCGAATCCTCCAGCTGAGCCGAGCAACGTGTTGTTGCATCTGTTACGTGCTGTTACTATTGCTATTCCTGTTTCTGTTGCGTGCTGCGTTGCATGCTGCATTACAAATGCGATGACTCCTTCAAGTGACATCAAGGATGCTGCGACCATAAGCCTCGGTTGAAACCTCTGGTCCCCTTTACTTCAAATTCAACCCTTTTTCCAGATACTACATCACTCATAAGCTAAATGAAAGGCTCAACGACGGAAGAAGGTGCCAACCCACGAAGAAATCGAGCATATGAAAGTCAATAGGTCAAACTCATAAGTCCATATATAACAAAGCGTTGATGCTAGATGCAATGCATTAGGTTGTTGTTGTTACAATATGGTCAAAATATCGGACGACATTTACACCAAATATATCCCCCTTATCCGTAGATATACATGTGAAAGCTTTTCAAATTTTAATAGCCATTTTTTTTTTATATTTAATATTTCATTTTAATTTTTAATTATTTAATTTTTGTTTTTATTTATTTATTAAATTTAATATTTGTTTTTTCTTAAATTTTTTTAATTTAATAAATTTAATTTTTTTTGTTTTTTTATATTTTAATTTTTTTTTTCATTTAATAATTTTAGGTTATTTAATTTTTTATTTTTATTTTTTTAAATTTAATTTTAAATATGTTTTTTATTTTATTTTTAACTTTTATTTTTATTATATATTTTTAATTTTTAAAATAGTTTAATGTTAAAAAAACAATTAGATTTTTGTTTTATTATTATTATTATTATTATTTTAAAACGTACGTTTTATATATATATATATATATATATATATATATATATATATATATATAATTTTAATTTTAATTTTTTAATTTTGATTATTTTTAAATTTTCTATTTTAATTTTTTTTATCATTTTTTTTTTAATATGTGGTTTTTTTTTTAATAATTAAAAAAAATTGTTCTTGTTTTTTTTAATAATGATTTCCTGGAAGATTTATAATTAAAATTGTTCTTGATGTTTTTTTTATTTATTTTTTTCAATTTTTAATTTTTTCTTTCAATTATGTGTTTTTTTGAATTTTTTCTCTATTTTTTTATTTAATTTTCAAAATTTTTTGTTTTATTTTTTTATTTTTTTACAAGTTAATTTTGTTTTTTTTTTTTTTACATTTTTATTGGTTTTTTTATTATTTTTATATATTTTTTATATATTTGATTTTTTTTTGGGACATGTTTTTCAATTTCAATTTTATGTTTTATTACCAACATGAATATCACCACTCTAAAAAAAAAGGTTGATGTTGCATCAACACTTTTCAAAATTGGCATGAAAATCACCACTCTAAAAAAAATGGTTGATGCTGCATCAACACTTTTCAAAATTAGCATGAAAATCACTATCATTTTAAAACAAATGTTTATACTTCATAAAAAAAAAAAAATTAAGTGTAAAAAATATGCTTAAAAAAAAGGGTGATTCTACATCACTACTTTTCAAAATCGGATGCTTTTTTTGCTACCTCAAAAAAGTAGGTACCATTTCAGTTACTTATTTGATTGGTAACTATGTTTTAAATGTCTGAAAATTTGGCAAGGTTTTTTTATTTCTTCAAATTTTTGTTTTGATTACTTCATTGCGTTCGATTTTTCATCAGCTTTCCATCGGTTCTCATTTCATCTCATTTGGATGCATAATTTGCAAATAGTGCTTATTCGAAGTTCAATGATTTTTACTACTAAAACTAAAAAATATACAAATGTATATTATTTTAATTTTTATAATTTTTTTTTTCTAAGTAAAACTAATTCTATTATGTATAAAATTACTGGTACAAAATTGCCACAGTGTCAGCTGTGAAAGCCTGACCACTGGGCTTGATAAACAAGCTAGTCATAGAGAGGCTGGATCGCCCTGAATGGGAAACCGGTCCTTTTAACAGAAATGTCTTGGCTGCCCAAGTGTGGGAAATCAGCCTTGAGTTCATACATGAAAAAATAACATAGAAACGAGTGCTAAAATTAAACATCAGCCTTATCAACTGAATTTTGAGGCAAGAAAGAAAAAAATTCCTGAAGGAATTGAGCATAAAGACCTGGAGAGATTGACAGTCACGATTCATGAGCCGGGGACAAAGGTTCCTCGACAATCCTGCATCCAAAGTCATAGCTGCTGTCGTCCTTTCCTGCATTGAGAGCGTCCTCCATGCCTGAGTGTTCATCCTCCTTGTTCAGCACGTTCTGGGGGTGAATATCGGATGCAGCCGGTACAACCATCTCGCCAGGGATGCTCGAGACCTGAGGAGGTAGGGGAGCGACAGAGAGAGTCGGAGCAGGGTTGGGGATCTCTTCACGGAGGGTTAGAGTGATAAAAGCAGTAAGAAGGGGTCGGTTCGAGGAGCATTCGAATCGAAGTTCAGCTCGCTGGGAGGTTTGTCGGATGGTGGGACGCACAGTCTCATGAGAGACAGGAGGGGGAGCACTGCTGGAAGGGAAGGAAGCTGAGTGAGGGGAGGCTGGAGAAGCACCGACATTATCCTGGAGACGACCCCTTCCTCTTCCTCTGCCGCCTCGTCGGGTTTGTGACTGAACATGCTCCTCGTCAGCAGACGAAGAACTTGATGAAGCGCTGAGAGAAGGGTGTTGAGAATTGACATGGCCCCTGCTAATGCCTCGCCGTCACCGCATTCTCTGGCGGAGTCGAGGCATGGAGACAGGAGCTGGGCGACGAAGAATAGAGCCGACGGGACGAGCAGAGTTCGAGGGAGCCCGAAGAGAGGAGTTGACACCACTGAGAGTTGCCGAATGAGCCCGAACAGGAGGGTCCAGGCCAGCGTGATGATCCGTCCAAACACTGTGAAGAGAAATAGCGCCGCAGAGGGTACTGTGAGAGAAGTGAAATCCGGGAAGAGGCTCGAAACAAGCAAGTATGGAACAACGCCGTCCGGTGTGCGTTCTCGCACTGGAGTCTGCAAAACCTGGAGGGCAATCACCGCGGAGAGGAGACGGAGATCCGCCACTGCAAGCACCGACATTCAAACTGTCTCGAATTAACGCCATGACCAAGAGAACCGCCATATGAAGACGAGCAATGAGCCAATCAATGTAATTAACTTCAGTTTGAGCTGGCGAGTAATTGCGCTCATTAATGCTGGAGCAGGGATCCATGTGGATTTCCCATGCGAGCTCCTTTGGGAGCTGCGCAGGGGACCTTGTCCCATCAAACCACTTAAACATCCACATCCGGAATAATTTTTATAATTTAAATGTAAATATAAATTTTTATAAATTTTCAATGATTTTTTTATTATTTATTGTTTTATTGGTTAATTATTCTACAAAATCACCGTAGCCTAATTATAAAAAATTAAAATTACGACATTTTTGGATTTCGTGAATCTATTTTAAATTCCAATTTAAAAAGTATTACTACATCCACAATTAAAATGTTACAAAAAGGCCGTAATGTTTTGTTTTTTGAACAAGACCTTAATTTTCAAATGGATGTAATTTTTATTAGGATGGGGTTCCACTCCACGTGGCTCTCTTCTCCTCACTTCACCATACCTTATTAAATCACCTTTTCTCTCACCTCGAAACATTTCGAGATTTCTAAAATTCGTAACTTGATTTTGCCTTCACGCGGCCCTCCTCTCCTCGCTTCACCATACCTTATTAAATCACTTTTTCTCTCATTTCGAAACATTTCGGGACTTCTAAAATTCGTAACTTGATTTTTTAAATAGCCTTCAAAATAGTCTTTCTCTAAAACTCCCACCGCCCGAAATCCGAAACCTTTTTATCTCTCCTGCCTCTTCCCATCTGGGAGGTTCCACTTTTCTTAACTTCCATTTAAATTATCCTTCGAAATTTCCTTCCTTCAGAAATGTTCATCTTCATCATCATCATATACCTACCTCTTCATCCTCGAAA